>PVHX01019285.1:0-34824 GCA_004024805.1 Geosciurus inauris | reverse complement strand
GCCGGCGGGAAAACCTGGTGGGAAGACCTGATATGGGACTTTCCCTCCATCTGGCATCTTTCGTCCCACCCTTGGCTTCCTGGTATTGGGGCCAGCTGGTTTCCTGAGCTAGGCCTGGCTATCCATTAGGGGAGGGGGAAGGGGTCTTTCTGAGGCCAGTCAGTTTCCTGAGCAAGTCCTGGCCATCTATTAGGGGAGGAGGAAGGGGTCTTTCAATACTACATTAAGGTAATGACTTTATGAGGAACATAATAGATTCTGTTACAGGCAAATTTTTCAATTACAATTATTCTATGCTTTGCTGGTTATAAATCCTCTTTTCAGAATCATATGATTGAGCTCTTACAGGCTAAGTAGTTAATAAAAATGAGCTAGTATAAATATTAGTATTATTCAAAAGGATCTCAGATTAACTCATTAAGTAACTTAATAAGCTGCTTTACATTAAACAGTGTAACAGTGTTCACTTAAAGATTAATAATTGCATGTAATTTTGTAATGGTATTTATTTCTAGTAAAATGGTGTGGATTGAGACTCTCAGATACGTGTACAATTTTCTGTATCTTTACATTTTTTCTTCAACCTTTTAACTGGTTTAATATCTCTTAAACAGATTAAGTTCTATTTGACATATATTCCAGAACTAAAATTTGATTCAAAGATCATGAGACCTACTAATTCCTGAATGATATAGTCACCAATACTGACTTATCCTAATACCTGGGTACAAAGTCATAGAAAAACTATTTTAACTATAAACTAATGCATTTATTAACAAGAAAGTATTTTTCCAAATTAAGTATTCTTGAATGTAAATGCTGTTAGGTTAGTTCTGTAAATACTGTTAGGTTAGTTCTGTAAATACTGTTTCTGAAACCATGTAAGAAAGAAAGTACCATGAAAAGGAACACAAAAATAAGTTGAAAAGTGTATTACTCTAGGTATGTATATACTACAGTGCTCTTTTGTAGAAAAATACTAAATTTCAACATTTTCTCATACAATTATACTTAATCATTTCAATGTAGAAAAGAGCAGTCATTCTTTCTTTGGTCAATGCAGAAATCAATCAAGGCAGGCAAGTAAAATAAATAAGGTCAACTAAATAAATAGTAGTGTAATGCACATTACTGTTATGTGACAACCTAGTCCTCTTTCAGTTAGACAAAATGAATTTCAAGTATTAAGTAAGCTTAGTGGTATTGTAGTGAGTTAGTCAAAGTGTGAATGGTTTCAAAAAATTCTAAGTAGTCTTTCTTTGAAACTATATATGGAATACTAAACAGAGGGTATGAAAGAAAACTAACCTTAATGAAATATTTGAAACTGTGTTAAGCAAGTTAAACCTTGCCACAGTATCATTTATAAACCTTACAGCAATACAAAAAGGTGGGTGTTTATATATGTGAATAGAAAAGGAAACTTTGCAACATAGATAATCACTATAAAATTTTGTTACCAAAAATTTGTAACCAATCAGGATCCAATCTATAATAAATACAAGAAAGAAAATCTTTAATTTTTTGTATTATGGAAAAATAAGTGAATATTTCATAGTCTAAAACCTGTTATTGTCCCTACTTATTACTCAGGCTCATGGTTTATCACTTACTATGCATGTTAGCTGGTCTGTAAATGCATGCATAATACACACATAACATGAATAACATGCTCTATAATAGTATAGAGCAAATGATAGCCAGGTCATTGAATATGCGTGCTGTGTTCTGCCATGCCGTCTGCTGTCTGAGGGATATTTGCCATGTTGATCTCTCCACCAAGAGCACTTTTTCTCCAGTCCTTTTTACCCCTTGTGATCTCTGATCACTTTTAAATGCCTTAATAATAAGTTAGTATTTCATTTTTAAAATACTAAGAATCAACTGAAGCATGCAACAGGTAGATAATGCCCATTATTTTCAGTGTTACTATTCATTCTCCAAGCATCTGTCAAAAGTTATTTCTATGAGTTTTGAATCTCCTCTGATCCTTCTAAGAAGGCTTAGACATTTCATTTAGAGAGGTGGTTTTCAATCTTGGCTTTACATTAGAATTATGTAAACAGGTGGGTTTTTAAAAACTTTTTAAAATGATGATATTAGGTACAATCCATAAATATTCTGATTTAATTTGCTTGCAATATGGGTATACAGATTTTTAAAATCTCCCCCGGTGTTCCAAATGCAGCCAGGATTAAGAAACGGCATTGGAATGATAAAATTTCTCAAATTCATAAGTGGAAGAAGAAATGCTTCAGTTTTTCAATAAATGCAAAATGAGTTTGACGGAGCTTTATCAGGTGCTCAAATTAATTCACAATATTGCCCAAATGTTTTGCCCCTTTCTTAATTACCAGTATATGTTTCCCTATGTTTGCAACAGTGGAAAGATTGAATCAATGTTAACATCACACTTTCAGATTCTATTTACCTTGAGGTTGTGCCACAGTCATTATTTTCCTTATTTACTCACAACCTCTTATTAAGAAATACACCAAACTCCATAAAAGGATGTCTAACAGTGATGAACTAAACTTCTGTTCATTTATTACTGAAATTATTCCTGATTCTTACCTTTCCAAGCCTATGAAGAGAAATATAATTCAGCAAAAACTTTGGTTCTATGGCTAATATTAAGTTTTTCTTTAAAAAAAAAAGAAAATCATCTACACACAGTATCAAAATAGCCAAATATTATGGGAGATATTTATGCTTAGTCTTTTACAAGCATCCTTTTAAAAATCTATCTAAATTCATAAGCAAATTTTCTCAAGTCATGAGCAGCTTTTTGGTGCCAACATTTTGTGTGTGTGTGTGTGTGTATGTGTGTGTGTGTTTGTACAGGCATGAAGATCAAGAAGAGATAGATGCAGAAAGAGACAAAGTATTGGGTTTTATATAACTGGCTCACAGTAGGCCACCAAATTTGAGATCCAGGGAAGACTCCTTGCAGGTGAAACCCCTACCAAAAAAGGAAATCAGTTCTTTTTCTCATAAGGTCTTCAACTTATTATTAGATGAGGTATAGCCATGTGTTGGAGGATAATATGTTTTATTCAAATCTAATGATTCAAATCTAAGTCTTCAACTTATTATTAGATGAGGTATATCCATGTGTTGGAGGGTAATCTGTTTTATTCAAATCTAATGATTTAAATGTTAATCTCATCTGACTCTATCTTTACAGCAATATCCAGACTTGTGTTTAAGTAAGTATCTGGGAACTATGGCCTACCTAAATTGACACATAAAATTATCTATCTCAACACTAGAAAAATGAGATATGCATTAATTCTCCCCCACTCCCTCCCTGGCAGTTCTTTAGTTTCATTCATTTCAAAACACAAGCAATAAAGAGATTTGATTTGGAAAATGATGCCTGGAGTGAATCTCCCTATGGTTGGCCCTCCCTTTGGAAAATGAGTGGTTATATTTTATTATTACTATTACTAATTTGAGTCATTCTTTGCTATGTTTCATTGCTTTAAGCACACTTTCAGGTGGTGTGACCAAAACCTCCCCATAAACTTATATTCCAAATATTTGATGTAACCAATGAATGTCATTAATAAAGTAATTCTAATCAAGTATTTAGTAAAATCTCATGATCTCTGCGATGATTTTCAAATATGAACATAACAGTAAATAAAAATTCATCATTGTAATTGTTACAAACTTTTGAATATAAAATGAAAAGTGCTTATCACAAACTTAAACTAGTGCATGGCTGAAATTAAGCTCACTATAAATGATATTGCTATTTTGATTACTATTTTGTCTTGTTGTTGGTAGGGTAAACATGCAATAGAATTGGATAATAACCAGTTCATTTTGGACTAATGCCTATCTTAATCCAAACCCATGTCCTTACCCATTGCTTAAAATAAGTTTATACCTTCCAAGTTTTTGAATGAAGCAAACATGAAAATAAAATCTAAAAATATTAAAAATATATGAATGATAATAGCATATGCTCAATTATCCTAATATATCTTATGGGGAAGACCTGAGTTATGTGTGCTGATCTGAAAGTGCATCTTGCAATTATAAATTCCTTTTCATAATGGAGATTGAATCATATTAATACAGCCCTGAATGAGTCCAGATCGTCAGTGTATTGCTCTATCATAGGGAAAAATAATAAAACTATTCAGGGAGATGCTGGGAAAAGAGCTCTTTAGGTTGACCTTTCGCTGGTAAGTTGATGATGGTCTCATTAGCAGCAACCCTGCTGTTTGCCCTCAATAAAATATAACATCCTGCTGTTAACACAATTTCCATTTTTTTGTAATTTAATGATGCAATTATATTAAAGTTACTTTTTCAAATGGATTAGGATTTCACAAATGACAAAAAATATTTTAACAAATGTTTATTTTTTCTTCAAAACCAAATAATATTTCTACATTGTGTTGTTATATATAGGATAAATCTGATTAAAAATTTGATGACGTTCAAGAGATAATTTAGTATGTGTTAAAGGGAACAACTATCTATTAAACTTAGTAGAAGTTTTATTTTTCTTTTTGGTACAGCTAATATTATTATCTATGAAAGTATAAATTTAATTTATATCTTGAAAAATGTTGCCTTTCTTTTTCTGAAATTCGGGTAATTCTTTTCATAATTAAATTGAATTCTGATTTTGCAGAAGTCTGGTATTTTGTAAAGGGAAGCAGTCTATCATTATGAGGAAGAGGAGAGTCATGAAGTCTGGCAAAACAGTGTGTAAATTTTGGCTTTACAGTTTATTATATATGTGACCTTGAACAAGTTATAGTTCCTCCTGGAACACATTTAGTTTTTTAATCTGATTGAGTAGGGAATAGAAAATTAGATAATGGACATAAATCACATGGCTCAGGGAAACTGTTGCCAAAACTTAGCCTCTTCCATTTGGGAATCTAATAATTTCATTGAAAAGGACACAAAGGAAGGAGTTTCTTTTTTGTTGAGTTTCTTGCCTTGGGTTGTGGGATACTTAAATAATCTGTAAATTATGTTACATGTGTTTTCCTAAATGAAGCCTTTAAGTTTTTTTTTATTTCTATTATGATTCAAATTTATATTTATAAAATACTTTCAGGATATTTTTAATTATATTAGCCAATTTGTTTGTGAAGAAGTATATAAAAACAAAAACAAGACACAAGATATAAATATCAGATATACATGTGAGAGCATGAAGATCACTCTACCAGAGTATAAAGGGGCCACTACTGGATTGCCCTCCATCACACACACACACACAGTCTCATAAATACAAGAACTTGAAGAAGCGACAGAACATTGACAAATTTGTTGGGCAATTGTATACTCAGAGGAAAAACATGGACCTCCTAAATGTCAAACACCAGCAGGGAATGGCTGTCTTCTATAGGGAGCCCAAAGACATGACTGACTGGGAGAACTAGGAATTCTGAGAAAAACAAACAATTTTATGATCTAATGTAGGAACTTCTTAGAATTTCCAAGAAATTTTGGGGTGCAATTTTGCAGAGATTCTTCACAATCATTTAGAGACAAAAAGCAGGGGAAACCTGCAAATATTTTTTAATTGGTGCATTATAATTATATATAGTAGTGGGATTGGTTATTATATATTCATACATGCATAGGCTAAATCCATATAATTTGCTCAATTTTATCCCCCAGTACTTGTTTTTAAAGTTGTGAAATCACTTAGTTTTCTGTAATCATATATGGCATATCACTATTGTGCAACTGATACCAACTTCAGATCAGACTTCTCTAATAGCTGGCAAGTAAGTAAATATGAGGATGTTGATCAAAAGTGACAGAGTTTCAGAGCCAGGCTCGATGGCACACTCAAAAGTAAGAATAAAAAATAAATAAGGGCTGTGGATGCAGCTCAGTGGATGAGCCCCCATGGATTCAATCCCTGGTATAAACAAACAAACAAACAATTTGAATGGACTAACTGGGCCTGAATTGAGGAAATTAGGTCACTGAAGTCATGCCTGTGGGGTTTATGTTTTATCTCTGCTCCTGTGTTCTCTCTCTGCTTCCCAGTAACCATGAGCTGAGCAGCTTTCTTCCACATGTCCTTCCAACACATTGGTCTGCCTAACCTCAGACACAGAGCAATGAAATTGGCCAAAATGGACTGAACCTCTGAGACCATAATCACTAAATAAAGTTTTCCTCTAAGTTGTTGCTCTCAGATGTTTTGGTCAGAGTGATAAAAAGCTGACTAACACAATTAGAAATATTATCTCAATATTTGTGTCAGTGTTCTAAATCTTCCTGTTCATGTTCTTACCTATCGTGCATGAAACTGGACAGGCGAATGCCTGTACTCAATGTCACCACTGTTCATAATCTTTCTCTTACAATAGTACTTGTAGCCAACTTGCTCCATGGATGTCACCAGTACTTTGCAGGAATAGTAACCCTTCCCAGCCATACATCAATTGGGAAGGCAAATGGACAACCTATCAATAGCACATATAAAAATAAGATAAGAAAATGAAAAAAAAAATGATTTAGGACTTCCATAATGTGCTCAGAAAGAGAAGAATTTCAGGGCCATTTAAAAAACGTTAGATGTTGCCCAGATTTTCAGATTACTTTGGTGCATAATAAGTGAACTACTGGGCTGGGATTGTAGCTCAGTGGTAAAGCGCGTGCCTTGCACATGTGAGGCACTGGGTTCTATCCTCAACACCACATAAAAATAAATAAATAAAGATATTGTGTCCATCTACAACCAAAAATAAAAAATAAAAAAATAAGTGAACTACTGAAAGATCACAAAAGATCTTTGCATTCTCGAAACCCATGTATTACATGAATTACACATTTTAATCATCATCAAGCTAGATGATTAGAATGTTCTTCACAATGGGATGGCTCAGGCAGAGCAAGGGTAGAAGTCAACTCTTGGCAGGAATTTTGCCAAAATGAGAAAGCTAGTAGGACTTGCAAGTAGCAACAAATATAATAAGAGTATATAGATAAAGCCACAGAGTACACAAATGACTAATTGTGCTGATTCTATCATATGGATATTGAGGGTAGATTAATTCAAATGGACTGCTAATTCCAGCTGAACTAGATAAGACATTATGAAAAATTTCTTGAAGATATAATTCCACAATATTCTACTGAACCATATAAATAAATAAATAGATAGATAAATAAATAGTGTAGAAAGGGTTATTGTCTATACATACATAGGTATATATCTTCACATGAATTAATACAAACATTCCTTTTGCTCATATGTCAAAGACTGAAAATATGAAAGTGGTGAAGATAAAGAAAAATTATTAAATATGAGAGAGGGAGAACTGGTGAATTTAAGAATAGAAAATCCACAAATAATAATAAGATATTAGATGTAAAGAACAATACTTTACCTAACAGTTTCTTTTATTGTAATACGACAAAACAATAACCAAAAGTGAAGTATAAATATTTGTTTCCTAAAATGTTGTTTTTATTTTCTCACACCATGAGATTATTTAAGTTACTTCTTAAATACAAATGTAAAGCTTTACAAGGAAAAAAGGAAATATTCAAATTTCCTCCTTAATCTCTGATTCTAGAAATATACTTTTATAGATTGATAATTTATAATACACATAAATATGATCTCATACATTAAAATTAAATAAAATTAAAACAATAGTGAGTTTTATCATACTTCATTTGTTGCATTGGCAAAAAAAAAAAAATGATTTTATATGGAACCAGTAACCAATAGCAGTGAGTTCTGGGAAAACACAGTTCTAATATACTGTTACTTAGAACTTTCCCAATATTCTAAAACATTTTGAATGAGAGTCTTGCAATAAACATAAAATATAATTTGTGTACATTTTAACCCTACAGTTCTTCATACACAATTGCATCCATCCATTGTACCTCTGAAAACTGATTCTCAGAATATAGGCAAGTGATGGTATTTACAGTTAAGTTGCTAATAGTTCCATGATAAAAACATTTTGTTAATGAATCAACAATTTGTGAAATAACTTACAATGCATCCATAAATGTTTTATCATATAACTGATATATTATACTATTAATCAAGATAAATATCTACAAAAATAGGTGTAAAAAGGATAGTTAAATAGGTAAAAAGACATACTAAATGGTAGACTGTATAATAGTTTAATACTGTTTATAAAAAGTTATAAATGTAGCTGGGCGTGGTGGCACAAGGCTGTAATCCCAGCACTTAGGGAGACTGAGACAGTAGAATCATGAGTTCAAAGCCAGCCTCAGCAAAGGCGAGGTGTGGTGCTAAGCAACTCAGTAAGACCCTGTCTATACATAAAAACACAAAATAGAGCTGGGGATGCAGCTCAGTGGTCGAGTGTCCCTGAGTTCAATCTCCAGTACCAAAAAAAAAATTATAGATGTTAAAACATAAATTAACAGCCCCCATATTGTCAGTCTATCTGTAAAAGGCATCTTTCTGGAAACAGTGATTTAAGAGAAACTTTAAATGTCTTCCATTTTCATTGTCTTAAAGCTCAATAACAGTGTTTCAGGATAAAGTAATGCATAAAATAATTCCATGGTATTAGTAAATGAAAATAGTTAAAATTTTAGGAAACATAAATTAAATCTTAAATTCTACAGAAGATAATAAAATAATAAAATATGTTGGCTTCAGAAGTATAACTACTTTTTAAAAGTATATATGGAATAACATCAATAAATAAGATGGAAGAAATTTATGTCAGTGCTTTATCCCAAATTTGTTACAAATTAATGGCAAAAAAGTATCTACAAATCAGTTCTCCTGACTCCCATCTACTATTCTTTTCAGCTTATACACCTTTTTAAAATATTGATTACCTTTTTAAAAAATAAACATGTAGTATTTATAACTCTTTGTTTTTTTCTCCTCTTTAATTTATTTTTCAAAGTTTCTGTTTTTATGAGTCTAGTGAATTACTATGTATTATACATCTATTATGCCTTAGTTGCAGTTAGGTTTCAATATATATCTGATCATGAGTTTGGAATGTGTGTATAAAATAAAAACTGTATATTCTTTTGGTCAGAAGAGATTTTCTTTAATAAAGCTAAGTGATATATTAAGCTAAATAACTTAAAAATGAACAAGACAACTGTAATGATATAATTAGGTAAAATGCATTGAGAACAAATATAACTGTATTACAAATGTAGCATATACTAGTTGCCACTTGGTTGTAAAATATATTCTTGAGTCAAAAACAGGAGAAAATATAATTTGTAATTGTGGAAAATATTACAGACTAATCCATAATTAGTTCTCTCTCCTTGAGCATGAGAAAGAAGCTATGATTTTCTGCCCAGTTCCTGTTAAGCAGGATTATATGACTAGTTTTGACCAATGAAATATGAGTGGGAGTAATATATGTCTTTCCCAGTTAAGATAGGGCAAAGCTCATGTGGGATTCTCTTTCCAGCATTGACTGAGTGGTTGTAAAACCTTTTAGGTTGCTTGCTACTGGCTATTATATTGTTAATCAAAATTTCAAACACATGACATGATGATTTTTCACAAAAGTGCAGAGCAGGCAGGTGAAGGATAGAAGTCAATACATGGCAGGAATCTTGCCCACTTGAAGATAGCAGGAATGGTAAGTAGTTACATGATAGAAAGGGGATAAGGACAAACCCCCAAGACATCAATTACAGAAATGATTTGAGTCACTATCAATACCATATTTTCACTAGAAATTATTTCATCGCCTGAAACATGTCCTTGACTATAAGAAACTTGGAGTCAGAAAAATCAAGAGAACAAAACAAGTTTCCTACTTGAAATTAAATAATTTTAAATTTGTTTAGAATTATAGAATAGTAAAATCCTATAAGATTACAAATAATATCTTATTCCACTCACCCTATGAGTGAAATTCCAGTTTTATAGGAGAGAAAAACCATGACCTATACATGTGAAAGCTCACCCATTTATCACCTTTCTTTTTAGATAACAGCTTCACTAAGTTGTTTGGTTTGGAAACTCATTATTTAGTTCATAAGTACCACATTATCTATTATCTATGATTTATGTGTTCCTGTAATTTAGCACCTGATCACCGTATAATTTTAACTTCATACAATAAAGCTTATCCACTTCCTTTTAAACTATGTATTAGTCTTCCTTTTAAACTGGGTATTAGTCTGGTTCTTTCTGAAACAACTGATTCCAACATAGTGATTTAGGCATAAAAGTTACAAACATTCAATTGAAACATGATAGAATATGTAGGCAATATTTGCAAGCACAGAAGAATAGCAGTTATACCAACCAATTTTGACAAGTGAAGGTAAGACTTGATGCTCCTTCAATTCAAAGGTAAGTAATGATAAAAACCTCAATATACTATATATATAAAAATAGTATCTAATATTTTTAAAGAAAATTATAACACTTAGAAGTACATTCCTATCTTAACCATAGAAACCACACTCATACTTAAGCCTCCAGTTAGCTGTTATATTCTTCAAATGATTTTCCAATACACTGACACCCAGAAGGGAAAACGGAAATTTATTATAATAAGAAAGGATGCACTTTGCTGGGCAATCAATAGGTAATTTTGTCCATTGATCCTTTCTCTTTTCTTTGCCTCCAGCTACATGAAGAGAAATATCCATATGCTAGGGCAGTAGTTTCAGGTTTGTATGTATGTCTGTGTATATATATAATGTATATATAAAATATATTACAAATATATATATATATCTGAAAATCCCTCAACTCAGGTCTACATACAGACATTTGTATGGAGATATAAATTTTTCTAAATCATAAGGAGGAAATAAAATAAGAGCAATATTAGAATTTTTGTTTTTTACTTCTTCTATTTTGAATTAACAGAAGGTCATTCTGAAAATTCTGAAGACTGGTCTTAGAAGTAAAGAAATTAACACTGATATATTTCATGTTAAAAGATATTTGAATATTCTCAGAAATTTTTTAACATCTAGGCCAAAGGAAATTTTTATTTTTATAAGTCAGTGCATGTAGCATGCACAGAATTTAAAACATGTATGTCATCTACAGTGAAGTTTCTTGAGGCCCAACTATATAAATACCTATGTGATTCATGAAGACACCTTGATAGAGCCTCAGGATAGAAACTAGAAACCTGTAATAAAAATACGTGGCTTTCCTCAAAGCAGTCTAAGAACAAGGAGAACTGTGTGGTGATTTGAGAAGAGGCCATTGGAGAATAGTAAAGAGCAAGGGACCAACAAGCACATTCTGGGCCCACTCTTCAATTCAGGCCAAAACAGACAGTGGAAGCAGCACCAGGTTTTGTTACTGGAAAATCATACACCAGTGGGGAACAATGTTTATGGCTTCAAGAGATTACAGATATTTTTAAAAAATTAAAGTAGCACGTGACACTGTTATTTTATATTGATCAAGAAATTCTACCAGAAAAAGTAGAAATTTAGTCTTGTTTTGTTTTGTTTGTAGATCCTAAGTAAATTGAAATAATATACTGCTTAAGAAATGTAAAGTTAATGCCTCTTAAACCTTGCTATTAACTCAGGCTTCTGGAATCACATATTAACACTCAGGTGGTGAATGAATTATGTCCGAACAAAATCCTTGTCACAAAGTAGCATTTAATTGTTGAATGCTCTTTATCTCAATAGAATCAATTTGCATTTAAATGAGTAGTCCTTATGGTAATTATCCAAGTAAACTTTTTATTATTGGTATAAAAGTATTGAGTACCTGTTTTAATACATACAGAAATTATTGTGTGCATAAGTTAGCAGTAGAAATTTTAGACAATTTAATTAAAATAATTTTAAAATTATTTTCTGTACTACTCAATAAACTAAATATCCTTAAGTAAATATCTTTAATATACACTCCATTTCAAATTAAATAATAGCTTTCATTTTTCCATTTCTATAACAAATATCCTTCTGATTGGACATTTGTTTATATGCTATTAACCTTAGTTGATATTAAAATCATTATTAACATTAATGACATAATTTATATCTATATATTTTGGTATTAGCCGTTTTCATCATGTGTATGTTCATAGTTTTAAAAAGTATTCAATGTAAAATTTTAAGACTTTTAGAAATATAAGGACTGCAATGTATATTAGTTAGCCTATAAATCCAGATAACATGTTACATATAATACTTCAAATTGATGGGAAATAAAAATAAAAATAATTTTGTATAATAAATACTATGTAATATTGATAATTACCTAATGCTATTCTTAGATCATCTCAGCATTGTTTTTAATGCAAAACATAATCAACCATTTACTTTGTTGAGCTACTAATATAATCCATTTTTGACTATTAAGAATATGTTGGTTGGTCTATGTCCAATGCATTTTCTCTCTTCCAACTTCATTTAGAAAAAATGAGTCATTGCTAATGAAAGACAGAGAGAGAAAGGGAAAGAGAAACAAAGACAGAAAAATTTAAAGACAGATATGCTTATTTGTGTACTCATTTTATTTCTAGTAGAACTGTCTCTACCAGTTCTTTTTATAATGTGGTATATAAAGTTAAGGTTAATTTGCAACTGAACTGCAATAGCTCTTTGATTATGTTCAGGGATATATGGAATGATGGCATTGACCTTTGGTTAAGATGACAATTAAATACACTAATTCTGATTTAAATATTATGCCTGAAACCCTGCTTGAGCTTTCTTGTACCAGATCCTCTGTAGTGTTTATTGAAAATGCATAGAATAAACTATTCTGCATCTACATCTGGTCTGAGATATGTGCATTTGTAATATAAAATAGCCCATGTAATCTGTGCTTTTGTTTATCTGAGATTGGAATATTTTAAATATGTCAGTGGATTATGACCTAGAGACAAAGTTTTCCTTTTGCAACTGAGGGAGAACACTGTAAGCACACTTGTGCATGCACGCACATTCTCTCTCTCCTCTCTCTTATTTTGCCTTTGAATTCCTATTATCTTCCCAGAGATAAACCATTAACTGTTGAGAGATATATTTAAAAATTAAAAACCTCTGTCCTTAGGACATATAGCAAATGGAGAAATATATTTTTAAGGAAAAGTTCTAAATCTTAGTAAGACGACAGTCTGGTGCATATGTGCCACAATCTACTATGCCCCTTCTCCTGCCTCAGCTCAGGTATTGATTCTAGAGCATGTGCAATTGAGAAAAACGTGTCCCACTTTCTAGCAAGGTCCCAGCTGAAGACTAATGTATCTCCCCAGAATGGGAAGGCTGCCCACACGTTTCATCTTATTTACACTCCCCTAACTCCATATTGCAGACTTTTCTGGCTCATGTTAGAGATTCTGAGAGGGTGAGATTCCCTTTTACACTCTTCTACATCCTACAAGTGGTAGCACAGAAGTTCTATCCAAAAAACAAGAATCTTGGGCCCCAATCACTCCTGACATAGCTCAGTAATAGAGTATAAGTTTCATGCTGCAAGAGGCAAATTAGACAGACCAAGAACTGTTGTCTCCAACTTAGTGACCCAAGCATAAAGAAATACTGTCACTTGGAGAGGAGTGTACCTTTTTCCTACCAACAGTTTAAGAAAAATAGTACAGAAGATTCCCCAAGGAGAAAAACGCAGATTTATTGCTCTCTTTAAGGTGGACAGTCTTCATTTTTAAAAGTTAAGCTTAAAGGTGCATGAAAAAATGACATTTTTGTGAGAATTAATTATGAGGAGTTGGGCAGCTACAAGCTAAAGCATTATACAATTATAAATTTAAAATAATCATGTAAATATGTGAGACCAGCCTTCCCACGGTGTTACTTCCACAATCCAGTTGTACCAGGGAAGAGTGGCAGGTTGCTGGAAAGCCAAAGAAAGTGCCCAGAGACAGCATAGGAAATATGTGGTTTATTGGAGAAAACTTAAAAGAGATCAGTAACTGCTTCAAGAGGAGACACACCTGAATCCCTCAAGGTGCTTCTCCTCTCTCACTGAGCTTTGTCTATTGGTGGCTGTCTGGATGAGTGGCATGTGCCCTTTACATAAGGTCTTCAGTTCTATTGTAGTCCTGATTCTGAGTGTTTTATATGTTAGGCTGTGTAAGTAGAGACATCATCAACATTAACTTGCTCAGTTAGCTTATATAACCAGCATCCCAAGGAGCAACTGTTCTGGTGTGCATGAAAGAAGTAACTTTTTACAGGTAACTCTAACTTTCCCTAGTTTTCAATGAGAATGAGAGAAACCTAGTGTTTCTCAAGATATTATCTGGATTTTTCTGGCCTGTACTTGCTCTTTTTGCTGTTTAAACTTGGCTAGGTTTGGAGGAACAGAAGTGGCTGTTCAGGGACTTGATGTTTTACTGCCCCCCTTTTCTCTAGGGATTATACACTCCACCCCTTATGTGCCTGAGTGCCCTTGCAATCTTATGATATCCACCTTTTGCATTGTTAATTGTGGGTACATCAGGATGTACTTCGTATCCAAATCCCACAACAATAGTACAAAGAGTAACAGAATGTGAAAATCTCTGCTTTAAGAATAAGCAGGCTGCAGGGCGCGGTGGCGTACGCCTGTAATCCCAGCACTTAGGGAGGCTGAGACAGGAGGATCGTGAGTTCAAAGCCAGCCTCAGCAATGGCAAGGCTAAGCAACTCAGTGAGACCCTGTCTCTACATAAAACACAAAATAGGGCTGAGGATGTGGCTCAGTGGTCAAGTGCCCCTGAGTTCAATCCCTGGTACCAAAAAAAAAAAAAACCAAAAAACAAAAAGAATAAGCAGGCTGAATACAACATAGCTCCAGATAGCAGGAACAGATGTAACCAAGTAAAAAAGTATCAATACCATGTTTATCTATAGCCACAATAAGGGTATGCAATTTATATAGAGACAAACCATATAATAGTAATTATCAGGGATACATATGCAACATGCTTTTTTAATGAGGGCACAGTACTTCCCAGTGCTACAGTTAGCACAGCTAGCATGATTGTGTTCTTAAGCACTGCCTTCCATATTTGGGTAGTTTCTTCATTAAGCACAGTTCTGGCTTTGAGTATTATTTAAGGCACTGGCACTCAACTTAGTTAAAACCTCAACCTGGAATTCAATTTTCTGCTCAAGGAGAAAGTGTAGTACCTGGGTAAAGCCACCAACAACTTGAATTACTCTGTGCTTAGCTTTTACCAGGTCCCAATTTGTAGAGTTTGTAGACAAAGAAAAAAGTATGCAGGCACATATATAAAAACTTTTCCAAATGCATTGACCAATCCAGGTTTAAGGATTGGTATAATACACCACATGTCCAAATCCAGCTCCATGGAGAGAGACTCATGTATGCTGTTTGACTTTGCCATTTCAAATAGTGTCTGAGTAAAATGGTTAAGCAATATTGATTAATATGAGTCTAATCCATGTTTACAGAGGATAGAAATATGGTACTGCTGTTATTTCTACACAAAAAGGAGTTTTTCTTTTGATTTCCATCTGTGCTGTGCTTAATCTCCCTAAACAATCAAACATAGGACACATAAAGCAAAGACTTAGCCATGGACATTTTTTCCCATACCAAGTAGAAGTCATCACATTTGGTGTCTTTAAAAAAGGTCATTTTACATTCAAGTACACAGGGTAGTTGTCAGCTATTTCCATGTGTGGTGAATGTTGCTATAGTTTACATCTACTTCTCTTGTTCCAAGATGGCAGGTCACTGATGTCACAGAGATCAGTGGAAGAGGTCAGAAGTAGTTCAGGACATATCCAACAATCTGTCTTATTCTTCACCTCTGCAATGGTACCTGCCCATTCTGCAAATAAATTTGTTCTAAGGACAAAATATTATAGATGTTAATACAATAATATATTAATTATTCAATAATACATAAGAAATCTGATTATTCTGATTGAGAATAGTACTAACTTGTGGCCCATCCTCAGACCTACAAAGCCATATCCATGTGCCATTGTTCCCTGTGGTTTTCAAATGTATGACAATAGTGAAGTTACTAACCATAATGGAATGACACATTCTCCCTTGGAGTTCAGAATTTCTAGCCAGTAATTTATTTTTCTTTTTCTATGTCTCTTTGCCCATGGACCTACGAACCCACACCATCAAAGCATACTTGACTTTCTCATGGCCAATAGATTATATAGACCCCCGATGGTAGGTGCTGTCACAACAGCAAATTATTCTGTACTCCTATATGTGGAATACATGTGCCCTTCTTAATTAGTGTCATTTGAATCCAGATGGGTTCATCATTATCTTGTGCTGACATCAGACTGATACTTGGATACATGCTACTGTTACATTCACTAATGGGCCTGATGGACATCCATAGTTGCTTGGTCCACAATGCCAAAAATCCATCTTCCATATTTAGTTGTTTTAGTGGACCATTCATACTTGCCTCATATGAAAGTTCACAGTTAAAATTCAAACACACTAAATATATTATATAACATTAGCTTCAAATCTTCATATAAAACATGAAGAAATTTTGTATTTAGACGTATGTCCCATTCTTTTTTTCTTTTTTAGTAGGCACATGTCAATGATTTAATTTAACATTTTCATTAATAAGGGAAGCAGTAAAATATAAAAACCAATTCAAAGAAGAATATAAGGTGATTTTTTAAAAATATTTATATATTGTTTCTTTATTCTCTCTCTTTTTTTAAATAATGGCTAACATTTATTGAGTACTTACAAATCCTGTTAGCTTGATGTATTCATTTACATCAAACCTACTTCTTATCATCCTTATTTTTCTTTTACACAGATGGAGCACAACTTTTATTTCTCTGCTCATATGTGCTGTAGAATTACATCATATATGCAGTCATACATGAAGCTAGGGCTATGATGTCCATATCATTCCACCATCTTTACTGCCCCCATGTCCCCACTCCCTCCTTCCACTCTGACCAAAGTTCCTCCGTTCTCCCTATGTCCCTTCCCCCATTATGAATCAGCATCCACTTATCAGAGGGAACATTCAGCATTTGTTTTTTTGGAATCGGCTTACATTGTTTAGCATGATATTCTCCAACTCCATCCATTTACCGGCAAATGCCATAATTTTATTCTCTTTTATTGCTGTATAATATTCCATTGTGTATATATATATACACCACAGTTTCTTTATCCATTCATCTATTGAAGAGCATCTGGTGGGACTGCAAATTGGTTCAACCAATCTGGAAAGCAGTATGGAGATTCCTTAGAAAACTTGGAATGGAACCACCATTTGACCCAGCTATCCCACTCCTGGGTCTATACCCAAAGGACTTAAAAACAGTATACTACAATGTCTCAGCCACTTCAATGTTTATAGCAGCTCAATTCACAATAGCTAAATTGTGGAACCAACTTAGATGCCCCTTCAAGAGGTGTATGGATAAAGAAACTGTGGTACATATATCCCATTCTTAAGACATTTCAATATCTACTTGCAACTGTTCCAAAATCTTAAAATATCTGAAGTCAGAAATACTTCTAATATCAAGTATTTTAAATAAGAGATACTCAACTGGGGCTGAAGAAAGTAGAGTATATAAAAATAATATATGACTTCTATATTTATATACAGATATATAAGGGTTCAGCTCTTGAAAAAACATTTTCTATTTTTCCAGTATTGAAAATTAGCTATCCATACAGTGATTAATTCATTGATTCAAAATTTTGGAACTAAAATTAAATATTGGATAATATTAGTCTGATTAAATGTAAAATCATCTAGTTGTTAAAGGAGAATATATTAAATGCACATCTATTAAAGTCCTTCTGATGATAGATCTGGACCAATTTTGATTTGGGTGGGAAAATAGAAAACAAAAATCACCATAGTTTCTGAATACCTCTTTTAAATGCTGCTATGATTGAGGTAATATAGAAAAGGAATTTATTAACTGTTAACTGTTAGAATCTCACACTCTAACTGAAAATCATTTCTACATAGAGCTCTTTATGTCTCCCTTGTGCCTGATGAAGTTGACTACTATTGAAAGGTCAGGAAGATGTGGGTATTTCCAGACAAAGAGTTGAGAACAATAGTGTCAAATGCTTTTGACCATGGAGTTAGAGATAAGGAAGTGAGAAGTCATTAAATGCCTAGATATAATCCTCTCATGGGGCTACTTTTACTGAGAAAAACAAATAAATGACTTTATGTATAAGGCTATTTGTCCCAAGTAATATAAAGCTCTTAATCTATCCTCTTTTACCAACTTGAAGAGTCCATTATTCCTTCGGGAGATTTCAATATAATCCTGAATGTTTTATTGTCATATGCCAATACACTTACATATGAATGAGTTGCAATAAAGTGATTTTATTAATAATGCCAATTAGGTTAATGCTATATGTCTTTCAAAGGGGTTAATTTTTCTTTCCTTTTTTATACTTCAACCCAATATAATCAAAATCTTATGGCAGAATATGTGGCTCATGTTTGGCAGTTTTATAAATTGCCAAATATAACACAACTAAAGATTCTGAAACTTTGCTTAGGTCATTTACAATAAAATAAGTACAAATAACCAATAAAGATAGGAACATATTTTCAACAGCACCAGTCAGCAAAAGGATTCAACTTAAAATACTAAAACTTATATCTTCTCACCTACAAAACTGGAAAATGTTTGATATTTAAGATAGTTTTGGCAAAGAATGAGAAGAAATAATTTGCTTAACAAGGCTGTGGGAATGAAATATATTTTTAAAATATTTTGAAAGCTTTACTTAGTATTCTGAGTGATAATAGCGCCCTACATTAACAATTTTCTCATTTTAAAATATTGCCAAAGAGAAATGATTTATATAATTTATGAAGTTATAATTTATTTAAAGAAAATATAGGTATTAAAAAAGCAAAGTAAAGTTGCATCAAGTGTAGGATTGGTCACTATGTGGTAAAGCATGATGCTTAAGTGGATAAAACTTGAAATCAGATGGATGAAAATTTCCTTTCCTTCTGGTGGAAAACACTTTAACCAGTCTTTGTTTGTTTGTTTTTCTCCCAGGGTCTTTCAAGACATGGGACCTCTCTCCTTTCTCAGTGGTAGTTCTCATGGGATGGGGCAGAGAAGCAATATTGTCCCCAGGAACATTTATAATGATTAGAGACATTTTTTTTTGGTAGTGGGATTGAACTCAGGGGTACTCCACCACTGAGCCACATCCCCAGCCCTATTTTGTGTTTTATTTAGAGACAGGGTCTTACGGAGTTGTTTAGTACCTCGCTATTGCTGAGGCTGGCTTTGAACTCTCAATTCTCCTCTCTCAGCTTCCCAAAGTACTAGAATTTCAGGCATGTGCTGCCGTGCCCTGCAGATTAGAAACATTTTTCATTGTTAATACCCTGGGAGTATGAGGAAAGGGAATTTCAGAATAGGTGCCCAGGATACTTAGTGAGTAAGAGCCAGGGTGCTGCTGAGCATGCTACAATGTACAGGACAGCACATATTCAAATAATAATCTGATCATATGTTTCATTAGGTTGAGAAACCTTAATCTAAGTCACCCATGAAGAGGGGAGTCTTAATGTCTTTGACATGTGATTAATTTAGTCATGGAAAATCTATCAAAGATTTTATTTGGAATTAAGAATAAATATCCTACGGGCATTCTCTGGTTGATATCTTCACAATTAGGAAGGCATGTAAGATAGAAACACTGCTCCTTTTTCTTTTGTATTGACATTGATGTGAGATGTGGCTACAATAATCTTTTAACCAAAAAAAAAAAAACCTGAGAAAATTAAAAATAATAGAAGCCTGGAACTGCACATGGAGACCATGAATAAATTTCCTTATAAAAATTGTGAAACATTGATTATTCCTTCACCATAGACTGTTTTTTTTTTGTAGCTTCCCTTTCAATTAAGTGTGGTCATGTGATAAACTGATAAATTCTACTTAATGTAATGTAGGCAGAAGTGACATATTTTATGTCCAGGCATATTCAATACATGCTCCCATTCAATCCTATGTTCTGTGTCTCTGTGATTTTCCAAGAAGATGTCTATGGTTTTATACATCCTGGGAAGGGAATAATAGCACCTTTAAATAGACTTTTATTGTGTAAGAAATGGACTTTTCTTTTGTTGACTCACTAATATTGAAGGTTTAGTTTTAATAGTATTATTGCCACCCTCTAATACAACTAAAACAACAACATCAGCTTCACCCACAATTTTTTTCTCATTAATTACATGACTTCCTGTTATTTATTATTTTTGAATTGAGACCTTAGATTCTAAAGTATAAATATGATCATTCTAGTGTGGTCCAAATCCCAGTTAGCTTAAATATATAACAATAATTATAATCCCTAAAATTAACAGTCTTTAAGTAGTAAAAATCACAAACAATTCAAATAAAACTTCTCATTCATCTTTTAATAAATATTAATATTTATTTCTGTATCCCCATTAATATTGATTGATACTATAAATAATTTTAAATTGAGTAAAATGATTATATAAGTATATTATACAACCATATAAATGGAAACTACATAGACTAAAATACTATAGAGAAGTATGACAATATTTTATTTCTGTGTTTCTTGGATGATAAGATTTAGGACATTTATATTCTTCATAGTCTTCCTTTTCTTCAACAAATGTCTACACTTATGTGCATAATGTTAGGAAGATCAGTGAAATGCCATTTAATGCAGAATGATTGTTTCTGTAGTTTTACTAATATTTATGTGCTATTACAATTGCCATCCACCTACTAATTCCCAGAAACCTATGAATACATTATCTCATATGAAAAAAGAGATCTGCATACATGATTAATATTAAGAGCATTGTGATTTGAGATTGTTCTAGATTATGTACATGAGTCAAACCTAATTAAATGACTCTGTAAAGGAATCTTCCCAGCTGAAGTCAGAATTAGAATAAACAAGAGTTGTGACATGATGGCTTTGGAGACAGAAGAAGGCCACATGAGGTAAAGCATGTGTGTGGCCTGCAAGAATTAAAGAGGCTAGGAAACAGATTCTCCCCTTTGTTTCTAGATAGGAACACAGATGATTGACACCATATTTTTAGTCCAATGAGGCCTATGTCAGACATCTCTATACAATTGTAATGTAATACATTTATGTTGTTCTTTAGACACTATATTCTTGGAAATTCATTACAGCAGCAATAGAAAACTACTGATGCAAGGTATTCCTTCTGTCATGACCATAGCATGTTACCTACTAGTGAGAAATTCTGGGTACTAGTGGTATTCTTTGCTTTCTATGTTCCTGCCTGAATTCCTGAGATAAAAGAAGGGTACAATATGTAGAATGTACCTCACACGAAATCTAGAAGTTAAATTGTGGTGGTGACAACTAAGTGTGAATTTCAACTTTTAACAAATAGATTTTATAACCTTTCAGGTCTTAGATTTATATTTGTGCTAAATTTAGTTTACCTGTAAAGAAAAATTTAAAGTAACTTCATATAAGAAAATTTCTAATAGTACAAAACTTTGATGTAACTTAATGCTTGCTAAATTTTCATCCTGAAATTTTAAAAGCCATAATGAGGGTGGGTCATGGTATTCTTCCACAAAGAACACTGGACCTACATCATAATACTCAAGAAATGAAGATTTCTTCAGATTACTGAATATTCTCTGAATCTAGTATTTTAAACAGCATTTAGGCCAGTCAAGAGAGAGAATAGAAAACATTTATGAGTCAGGTTTCTTCAAAAACAGAACCAATAACCTAGGAATAAATTCATAGATTGATTGATCGATCAATAAGTGAGTTGATTGATTTATAAGTGAGCTGATTGATTTGAGCTAACTTAATTGATTACAGAGGCTTACTGAGTCCAAAGTATAACCCAAGATATTGACCAGCTGGAGACTTAGGAGAATGTTGCAGGTCAGATTCAAAAGAAGTTGCTGAAAAATGAGGCAGTCAATGCTACAAATGATTTTGAAGGCAACTTGCTGGAGAATTTCCCCTTCCTTGGGGGAAGTCAATTTTTTGTTCTATTGAGGCCTTTGACTGATTGTATGAGGCTCACTCAACTATGAAAGGTAATCTGATTTACTCAATTTCACAAATTTAAATGCATATAACATCCAAAAATACTCTCATAGAAACATCCAGAATAATGTTTAACAACTGTGTGGACACAGTGGCCCAGACAAGTTGATACATAAAATTAATCATCACAGTGACCAGTAAAGAGTTACTTCAAGCCAGGCGCGGTGGCTCAAGCCTGTAATCCTAGCACTTAGGGAGGCTGAGACAGGAGAATCTCAAGTTCAAAGCCAGCCTCAGCAATGGCGAGGTGCTAAGCAATTCAGTGAGACCCTGTCTCTACATAAAAAAAAAAAAAATAGGGCTAGGCATATGGCTCAGTGGTCGAGTACACCTGAGTTCAATCCCCAGTACCAAAAAAAAAAAGAGTTACTTCATTGGTAAAAAAGAACATCTGTGGCTTATCAATTAGCATTTCCAGGTATCTGAATGACAGTTCAATATTACTTATTAATCATACATTTAAGTTATAAATGTTCTAAGGACATTTTCAATTAAGAATTTATAAAGGAAGGAAGTAAAATTTTTTCTCCAGTTTTGCATAACTTGAAGACCACTGTTTCAAATCACCATCTAAAGCATCACTCTCAATAAAATCAGTTCTTTCGACCTTTGCTACTTATTTTCCAGTGTTAATTTGTTATGAAATGCATTGTCTTTTGTAGAAGCTGCTGAAAGTGCACCAATTAATTACTTTTCTTTTCATTCTAATTCACAATGATTTTTCTTTCTTTTCATAACCTCATGCTAATTTTCCACTTAAGTGAATGTAAGACAAAACTAATCTGTTCCTTTCAAATAGGTAAAAATTAACCTAGTACTTCTTTCTTATTAAAAGACACACTCCCTTAAATATTTCAAATTCTTATATGTTATAAATTTAAATTTAAGTATCATCCAATAACAAAGACTATCAGTCCCATATCATTCTCATTTACTCTAAGTTACTCTTTTCATCATTTTAATGATTGTGCTATTTTTAATAGCTTGAAGTTGTTAAATGCTAAGGGATCACAGTTTGACAATGATAAGATAAAGTGTTGGCTTGCAAGGTCAGATTACTGCCACTAAAGGGCTAATTAGAGCACAGTTTCTTGGTGTGGACACCATGCATTCATTTTGACATACCATGCTATAAATTACACACTTAATATTGTCCACATCCAGAAGGTTACTGTTTCCCTTTCACACAGTCATAAATTATGAAATACTGTTATTTTGGGCATGAAAACCTGATATATGTAGCTTTCTGATAACCAGATTGCTTGTGCTCAATATTAAATGCATTTACTTCATAGGATCAACAGGATTTAGAGCCAGAATTTTCTTCACAATGTTGACTGCAAACATAGAGCCAGAGAGTGCTGAAAGATGATTCAGACAGATGGTAGTTAGAACTACTTCAGCTATTCTTATGTTTTCACATAAAATAAATATGTAGTTTTGAAGATATGTGTCTGTTAGGTTCAGAGCATTTCTTCCCTGGTAGACTTAGGTATCAGTTCACATTTTTGTTCTTTGGTTTTCTTTATGGAGTTTGTAAGTTATGTATTAGTTTGTAAAGGCTGTTGTAACAATATACCACTAATTGGATGGATTAAGCAACAGACGTTTATTATCTTGGAATTCTACATCTAGAAGGTTGTAGCAGGGTTGATTCCTTCTGAGGCCCCTTGCCTTTGCTTATACGGAGCTATCTTCTCCCCGTGTCTATACTTGGTTTTCCCCACCGCATGTGTCTGTGTCCTAACCTCTTAAAAGGATATTGGTCATATTTCATTGTTTTTGGGTGTGTTTGTGAGGATTATTCTGAATGAGATTACATTTGAATTGATAGATTGAGTAAAAGATTGTCTTTCCAAATGTGGGTGGACCTCATTCAATCTATGGAAAGTCTGAATAGTATAAAAAAGCAGACTAGAAAGAATTCTGTCTCTATGTACATATTCAAGCTGGGACACTTGTCTTCTTCCTTCAAGCGTAGATACAGACTGGTTCAAACAACATTGACTTTCCTGCCAGCACATGTTCCTCCAAAAGTGTGAGAAATTAATGTATTTTTGATTATATGTAACCCAATTTGTGGTGTTTTGTTATCTCAGTTTGAACAGATAAAAGAAGGAAGAAAGGAGCTTTTCTTATGCAAAAGAAAATATGAATCAGAAAGCAGGGCTAAGAGATTACTTGTCCGAGAAAAGGACAAAGGGTAGCCAATGTAAAGGCAAGAAGTTCTAACATGAGAATGGCGCTGTGTGAGAAAGCCCCATATTGTCGCATGGAGAGAGAGAAAAAGAAAAAGAGAGAGAGACTGATTCAGCCAGCCCTAATTCTCCACTCATCACATTGGCATCAGTTTTTATTTGCAATGTAACAAATTAACAAAATTTAGTGGCTTAAAACAATTCACTGTTTTAGAATTGTGGAGATCAGAGGTCAAAATCATGAACTTCATGCTAAGGTCAAGAGTCAATAGGACTGGTTTCTTCTGGAGACTTTCAAGAAAGAATTTTTGTCTGCCTTTTCTAACATCTAGAAGCCATCTACATTTCTTAGCTCCTGGTGACTTCCTAATTATAACATAATTCCAAGATTTGCTGCCTAGTCACATAGTCTTTTTCTTTCTGATTTTATTTTCCCTCATTTAAGGACCCTTATGATTATTTGGTATACCTGGATAAGCCAGAATATTCTTCCTCATCTTAAAATTCTTAAGTAAATCAAATGTGCAAAAATTTTGTCATGTATTCATATGTTGTAGGGACGTGAAAGTATGAAAATTCTTTTTTGATGAGGAGCATCAGAGAGCATCAGAGAGCATTACACCAGCATACCATCTGAGGTATCAGATGTAGGTATGTTAACATATAAACTTTCGTGGGCTATTCAGCCAAGATACACATTCAGATGTTCTGAAGCTTTAGCCACCGAGAGCAAACAAGCTGTAGACAATAAGCAACAATTGTTGAGCTGATTACAATTCACACTTTAAACCAAAGCATGATATTGTTTGTTATAAGTAGCAAGAGATAACAGTGGTGCTATAATTGATAAGACCAGAATTTCTTCACTATGTATCTAGGAAGAAAAATGTGGCCATATACTAGGACAAAGATAAGTTTGGCAGGGAATGAAAAAACGTGCTTCCCTGGGGATTCTGTGTGCTGGTGATTCATACAGTTGTTTCCAGACACTGTAACGAGGGTCGCAATATTACATGAGGAGTTCCGTGAATGTGGGGCAAAGAAAACAATCCATACATGCCAGCGCCTGCGCCGGACCAAAGTGAAACCGAGTCGGCGAGGGAGCCGCGGATGAAAGAAACACACACACAACAATGATTCTGAAGAAAAAGAAGCTCGAAGCTCGTTCATTTCAGCACTCTGGGCTTATATATCTTTCCTACCCCCGGGGGGGGATGGGAGGTATGGAACTGCAGACCCAGCTGTGGAAAATGCTCAGGCTGCAAAACAAGCTCAGACCACGAGAACGCGGGGAGTTCAAGGAATGGTCAGCACCTGTGGCTTCTCTCAGAAATCAGGGTACAGCTGGTTCTGGTAAACAGAAAGTAGCCATGCACGCAAGAATGCTCTCACACATACAAAAATTGGAAATATATTTTGAGCATTGAGGTTGATATTCCTATAATAAAGTATTAGTGATGTCTATATAATGAATGAATATAAAACAGTGCCATTGTCAACTACATTCACAGGTTATAATGCCTGGTTCACCTATGTTTCACTGGTCCTGTTGAGTTGAGTGGGCGTGTATTAAAGATTCAAATACCGTGAAAAATGTGAAACACTTCAGATTCTCTGGAAGACAGCTTCCTAATTGTTCTTCAGTATTTTTTTTTTTTATAATTTACTACAATATTTGTATGGTGTATATACGTGTAAGTAAACATGGACTAAGATTTTCCAACATTCCTTATATCAAAAAATTAAAACTGGATTCACACATGGCACTTCTCAATCTTGATCATAACACCAGGGTACTCTTCTTTTCTCCCATTTTCCTTTTGTAAATGCACATGGATAGGGATATGGAAAACAGTGTCTATGTGCTAGGTGCCCATTCAGCCATGAGATGTAAAGAACTTGAGATTCTGAAGGTCTTTATGAATTTGAGCTCATTTGCAAATAGTCACTAAACTTCAGATTAAGTGAAAGCAATAAATTTTTCATTTAAGTCATTACAATTTATAATCAGCAATTTTTAATTACAGTAAAATCCAGGTAAGGGAAAAGTGAGTAGTTAATAGAAACACTTTTAAAGTCAACTACTATGAACCTGGAAGAAGATTTACTATAATTATTATATTTCTAGAGGAAAAAAATGCAAGATTCTTTTTGAAAGAACAGTGACTAGAGAATTCTATTACAACTTGGGTTAGCTAGTAACTGAGAACAATGAGATGAATTAACATAAAGAGAATAGACTTCACCACAGGAAAAGTTGCTACTAGGGAATACCAAAAGACAGGGCCATCCAAGAGTACTCTTTTCACAGTGGAAAAAAGAATTTAACAAATCCAAGGAAAATGACTGTTTAAATAGAACTTTCTGACAACTTATTTTCCGTTTCTTTCTTTTCCTGTAGATTTATTTGGTCATTGTGGTTTTGAGGACCCTTAATTATAAAATCCAAAATGAGAAATGAGAAATTTTTGGAAAGTCAGCATAATGCCACAGTGAAAAATTCTACACCCAGCTTTACATAACGAGTCTCTGTCAACATGCTGGAGCACTGGTGGGTGTGGTGGTACACACCTATAATCCCAGCGACTCAGGAGGCTGAGGCAGGAGGATCATGAGTTCAAAGCTAGCCTCAGCAACTTTGAATTTAGTGAGACTTTATCTCAAAATAAAAAATAAAAAGGGCTGAGAATGTACCTCTATGGTTAAGTTCTCCTGGGTTCAATTTCTGGTACACCACACAAAAAATGCCAGAGCCTAAAAATGTGTGAAATTATCTTCTGGGTTTATGTATAAGGTATATATAAAACATGTGAATTTTGTGTTTAATCCTGGGTCTCATCCATAATATATCTCATTATGTATATGTAAACATTCTGAACTATGAGAAAAATCTGAATTCTACCAAGGTATGGGGGGTAGGGAGGGAGGAGGGAAGTGTTGAGGAATTATACTGGTCAAATTATATTGTTATATTGCATGCATGAACAAATGTGCAACAGCAAATCCCATCATTATGTACAATTATAATGCATCAATAAAAAATGTGGAAAAAAAATCTGAAATCCAGAACACTTCTGGTCACAAGCATTTCAAAGATGGGATACTTACTATCTATTATTCATGTACTACTCTGTAAGAAATTACTACAAAACTCAGCAGTTAAAGTAACAGTCATTTCTCATCTCCTCTCTCAATAAGTCAATAATTCAGGCTTAGTGTAACAGATGTTTCTAATTTATGATTTCTCAGGAGATTGTGATCAAACTTGATCAGAGATCAGTCATCTCAAAACTTGTTTGGGGCTGAAAGTTCTACGTTCAAGCTTATTCACTTAGTTTGACAAGATGTTGTACTTCTGGGCTGTTTGAGGCCTCACAATCCTACATGGGCTTTTGCATTGGGCCATTTACAGTAATATGGCATTTTGTTTCTCCCAAACTAATGAGAGAAAGAATGAGAAAAAATCCTCCAGGACAGGGTCACTACATTTTATTATTTTACTTAATTTTATTATTTTACTTAATTTTGTGCATGATAAACATGTACTCAACCATTGAGCTAGACTTCCAGTCATAATTTTTTGTTGTTATTAGCCTGGTCATTTTAGATATGGTAGCAGAAGTGAAGACACATCATTTCTACTGTATTCTTTAGAAGCCTATCAGTAAATTCAGCCATCCCCACAGGAAAAGTTGCTACAAGGGAATACCAAAAGACAGGGCTATCCAAGAGTACTCTTTCCACAGTGGAAAAAAGAATTTAACAAATCCAAGAAAAATGACTGTTTAAATAGAACTTTCTGACAACTTATTTTCGGTTTCTTTAATATAGACTAACATCAATGTCCTAACATCAATGTTCTTCCATCTCATTTCTGGGTGTTGACAGAGACCAATAATCTTGTTGGACATCCCTAAGGGCCTACCCACTCCAGCCTAAGATAGGTACAGCAACAACAGATAGGATTTTTGATCTGACAACTGCCTTTGGAGTAAATTGGAGGACATCAATTACTACTTTATTTTTACTTAGTAAATTTTACTTAGTAAATTGGAGGACACGAATTTACTACTTAATTTTGGAAAGACAACTAAATTGTTATTTTGTATATGCTGAGTTGTATTTACCACTGAAATATGTTAAGTAACACTAAGGTAACAAATACAATAAATTTGTGTGATTCCATGCAAATGTTTTAAGACAGAGAGGAGAATCAAAATTGCTATATTAATAATATATAAAATGGATGTGATATGCACTATATGAGATTCTAAATTTTGAAGAATATATTTGAGCCTAACAGTTGAAAACAACTCTTCAGCTGAAGAAAAATGCATGCAGAAGAAACTTGGGGGAAATTAGGTCAAAAGCTGAACTTGATGCAATGTGACTCTCTTCACTTGCCTAGTTTACCTACTATGATCTTTAAAATGGACCAGGAGAAATAGACTCTTAAGAAAAATCTTGTTTGTGCACTGGAAACAACATGGCATTTTGATGTGAATATTGACACAACAGTCACACTTGTAAGAGGGAAAGGATAAAAATTGCAATAAAACAGTTGTTCTACTGCAGCCTTTGTAGGTGGCAATTTGTCGCAATGAGATTAGCAGATACAAGCACACACAAGGTGCTAAAAATCCACAGGCACTGTACTTCTCTCCCTTAATCTAAAGCCAATCAGATCACTCAAGTTAGTTATCAGCAGTGATACATTTATTGTTGTGAGTCCATGAAAATACCCAGAAAATATCTCTGGGTTTTGACCAGTATCAACACTTCAATTGATTTGAGCTTCAAATGCATTGAATCTGCATTACCATTCTCTCTTTTCATAGTAAGCTGCCACAAACTTTGAGGTTTAAAACACTATAAAATTATTACATTATGATTTCCATGAGCCAAAGTCTGGCAAATTTAAGTTGGGTCTTGGTTCAAGTATTGAATAACTGTGTTCTCATCTAGAAATTTGACTTGTAAAGCTCCTTCAGGTTGTTGGAAGAACTCATTTCCTTGAAGTTGTAGGATATATGACCCATGTTCTTGCCAGTCATGGGTGTTGGACTACTTACTCTCAGTTTCACCTACATCAAATCAGATTTTTAGCATAGGACCTCCATAACAATCTTAGCATTAGATTCCTTCTCACATGGAATCCTTCTCCAGCTCTCTGAATAACTCTGCACCAGCAGAGAAAAACAACCAAGTTTTCCATATGTATGTGTTTAAGTCAGAAACACAGAGGAAATTTCCTTTTCTTAATGTAACTGATGACTTATAACTTAATCATTGGATTAAATTCCATCATATTTACAGTACTAATTATTAAACACAGGGAGAGTACACTAGGTATAGGAGATACTAGAGGCATTTTGAAATAATGCATATTATAATCTATGGAAAAGAAAACAATAAAATCTAGTATCTCAATATTTCTACCAAAACAGTCGAGGACTTGCATTTGAGAAGGGCCGTGTCAGAAAGCACAAAGAATGGAAAAACTGTACCAAAAGCTGTAAGTTAATTTTTCAATTTTTTAATCAACCAAAGGAGAATTAAGTTGATCTGTTGATATTATTGATTAATCAATAATAAAGCATAAGATTAGATTGAAAAACAAAAGCAAATTCAATATAAAATACTATAGAAGAGGCTGATATATAAAAAATATGGACTTTCTTAGGCAGAAAAATAACTATGATCAGTCAAAATTTATAAAATTATAAGGGGAGAATTAATATTTTAATGGATGCCAGAAAATATATTTGAAATGACTAGAGTATTAATTGATTATATAAGAGAGGAAAATATACAAATATTACTTTTGGGGAAAAAATTAAGTTATAGTTTAAATTTGAGATTACTCCCACAAGGTCTTTTGTTAATACAAAAATGTTTAGAAGTGAAATCATTGGATTGTGAGAGCTATAACCTAATTAGTTTGAATGAACTAATAGGGTGGTAACTGTAGGCAGGTTGGATTTTGTTCAAATAGGTGAGTCACAAGAGGCACACCCTGGCAGAAGTTATCTTCTGTTTGACCTTCTTCCTTTAATCTTTTTCCTTCCTGGCCACAATAAGCAGAGAATCATGTCTCAGCCACACACTTCCTCTATGATGTTCTGCCTCACATTAGACCCAGTGCAATGGAGTAAGTGAAGGATGAATTGAATCTCTAAAGCCATTAGCCAAAATAACTTTTTCTTCTCCATTGTTATCTGAAATATTGGTCATAGTGGTAAAAATCTGACTAACATAGAAATTGGTACCAAGAAGAGGGTATCACTATGTGGCTATGACTAACCTGACCATGTGGTTCATAAATCTTTGTATCTGGTTTGTGGGAGGAGTTTGGAAAAAAAAATGGAGATAAAAAATAGAGAAAGTTTAGAATATTTTAAGTGGAGTTAACTGGACAATTCTATTGGAAGCTCAGAAGACAAAAATTCCAGTAGGTATGTGGACAGAAAATACTATGTTCATGAGGTTTCAGAGGGGAATAAGCAAGCTATTAGGATTTGGATTAGAGGCTATTCAACTATATTCTGGAAAAGAAAGTAGAATTTTCCTATGTCCTGAGACTTTGTGTAAGCCCAAATTTATATGTGATAGACTAATCAATTTGGTGAAGGAAACTTCAACACAGCACAGCATTCAGTGTCATGAAAACTATCAAATTTACTGTGAGAATCATAAATAGAAGGCAGAGCAGATGGATTTCTAAAACTTTCAGATTGGCCAGAAAAGTACATGAGGTCAAGGAAGTTGTTGTTGTTAAAAAGATTATAGTTCCTGAAGAGAAGCAAAGTGCTTTGTAAAGAGCTAGTATGAAAAAATGCCTCAAGGGCATCTTAGAAATTGGCAAGACATTGCAGGCTCAAGGAGTAAAAATAAAACTTTTTGGAGGAAAATGTAAGGGCATTCTGCTGACTCAGGAGGACCCAGGAAGTTATTTCATCATACTAAGTCAACCAGATCCCAAAGGCCACTGCAACCATTGTACCAGGGGCCCAGTTTTCTTTGGTGGCAGTCTGATGTCATTCTCATGGTGCTTGTTCTGCAGAAATGCAGGAGTCTGGAGTTATGGGGCCATGAAGGCTTCCACTTAGATTTAAGTAGAAGGCTTGAAATGCCAAAGGAAGTAAAACAGGGTCAGAATCCTGCAGGCTCCTCCTGAGAAGGCAGGCATAAATCTGTGAAGATGAAGTAAAAAATCTGGAATGTAGACCCAAGGCAATAGAGATGCCAGTAACAAGAACTATTTGCCAGGGAAATATGCTGGCTTTGGGAGAAGTCTAGGCTGAGAGACTAAGCCTGCAAGGGCATAGAGCCTGGGCTGCCCAAGCCCTTTGGAGACCACATTTTACCACCATCTGCAACATATGCTGAATACAGAGCCAAAGAAAATATTTGTCCAACTAGGTTTCAGTTTTTTTTTCCCCCCCTGTGGTACCATCTCTTCATTCCATGCCCTTATTACTCTCTTTTGAAATGGGATTATTTACTCTGTGACATAGTATGTTGGATAAAAGTAATATGTTTTGATCATTACAGAGGCTCCAAGTCAAAAATTTGCCTTGAGTCTCAGATTAGACTTTGGGCTTGGACTTTTGGGGCAATGCTAGAACCATTAAGACTATGGAGATTCTTATGTCTGAATACAGAGGAATATTAAGAAGTGAAATGATTACATTATGAGAGTTGTAATCTAATTGGTCCATCCTAGTTTAAATGGATTAACTGTTAACTGTAGGAAAGTAAGGCGTGGCTAGAGAAATAGGTCACTGGGGTCATGTACTTGTGTTAATCTTCCCTGTGACACCTTCCCCTTTCTCTCTCTACTTCTGGTCATATGAACTGAGAGATAGTCCTCCACTATGCCCTTTTACCATAATGTTCTGCCTCATCTTGAGTCTAGAGCAATAGAGATGACTGAAAATAGACTGAACCTTTGAACCTTTGAAACCATGAGACAAAATAAACTATTCCTCTTTTAAAGTGTTCTTGTCTGGTATTTTGGTCACAACTACAAAAAGATACCTAACATTTTTATTAAGTTTATGATTATTTCATGACTAATAATTTGAATGCTTTTCCCAAAGCAAGTGCTAGAGAATCCCAGACAATTATGACTATTATTTGTAAGTGATTCATTGTTCCATAACTGACTAATAAGAATAACTTAAGTTGATCACATAAAAGTATAAAGACCTAAATTTTACGCTATTGCATAGCTACCATTATATAGGAGCAAGAAGTTCTGATGTGTTTTTGCATAGTATAAAGAGTATAGATAATAATAATGTACTATACATATAAAAATTATCAGAAAGAATTTGGGATGTTTTACTGTATATAAATAATAAATTTTCAAGGACATGGATATGTTTAACCCAATTTAAACATTACACTATATAAGTGTTATAAAAAGATCAGATGGTATCCCATTAATATATACTGTCTTTTGTTTTTGTGTATTAGTTAAAAATAAATTTAAAATATTTTTTCAAAAAAGAAAAAATTTATAGCTGAGTCTTCATTATTCCTAAATCCTTTCAGTTGCGACTCTTTATTTCTCATGGACTCCAGAAAACTACTCTTCAGTCTAAATCTCTGCTATTGCTCTGTCCAGAAGTTCCATATACAAATTCTCTTCTATTTCTGTCTTACTAGGTGAAAAATGAAACCATTTGCATTTCATGTGTCAAGAGAATACTAATAAATTTATGTCACTTTGTCACACAGTTAAATTTAATTCTTAATAAAAACAAATCTTCCATTACCTCTCTTTCAACTCCAAGTGACAGAACTCTCTATTTTTTAATACAAATTTCTCAAAAGAGTAGCCTCACATAGTTCTTTAGGTAATAAATGACATATCTAACCATGCCAAATGGTATTAAGTAGAGTAAGACAGTAAGAAATATGAGTTATGTTAATAATAATATATAATGCTAAATATGCTGGATTCTAGAAATTCAAGCAAAAAATAAAAATTCATCACTATCTCTGGGTTTGTCAAGATATTCTCATCCCACATATAAAGAGCTCTACAGATAATTGTATTGCTTATTTCCCTTGCTGCCTGATCCTCTATGTGTAGTTCAAGAATGTTAAACCCAGCAGGTAAGAAGTTGCTTCCTATCCATGACACTTCATATAGTATAAACCCCCAGGCTCTCTTAGCCTGGTGAACTTTCCTGCACTCTCAAACACAGGAAGTATTGGAAGTCCCAGAAGCTCAAGATAAAATATATGATTCCACACCAGAGTTCCTGCCGACCAGTGGGAGCATAAGCCAAGGCCCAGGACAACCTTCATGGACTTCTGGGGAAGCCCAGCCAAAGACAGACTAGCTGCAAGCCATTGGGGAACCCAGAGAAATGGAAAGACTGTCTCCAGGGAAGGAAGACTGGACCTAAGTGAGGCCAGGAGCCACCCCCAGTTCCATGCCAGAGTTCCTGCCAAATGGCAAGAGCACAGGTGAGGGCCTAGGGTCACCTCCAAGGACCACCAGGGGAGCCCAGCCAAGGCCACTCCCACTTCCATCTTGAGTTACCTCCACTACTGTGGCCATCATCTTTAGTGGCTGTACTGTCCATCTGGGGACACCTGCTGGGGATTGGAAATAAAATCCAAGGTGAGATACAGGTAATCTGTAGTGTCACTATATGATTATAAAATAGAAACTGCAATACCTCAGATTGGCATTGCAAGAAAGGAAGATACATAATCAATGTGAATAAACAATGGAAGAAAGTGCCCCAAATAAACCTGGATACTACATTAATAAAATCCATTGAAAGCACAGTTGATGAAATGTCAGAGTAAGAATTCAGAATGTACAAATTAAAGAATGACTTAAGTGAGGAAATACAGGCAAAAATTGATCACTCTAACAAAGAAATGAGAGCAAATACATGTAACAAATGATTAAGAAAGAGCTAGAGATTGTGGGGAAAAAAAAAATCAGAAATTCTTGAAATGAAGGAAACAATAAACCAAATAAAAAACTCAATAAAAAGTATCACCAGCAGACTAGATCACTTGGAAGGACAGAACCTCTGATAATAAAGACAAAATATACAATCTTGAAAATAAAGTTGACCATACAGTGAAGATAGTAAGAACTCATGAACAGAACATCCAAGAATTATGGGATAGCATAAAAAAGACCAAATCTAAGATTTATTGGGATTTTAAAAAAGGCACAGAATTTCAAACCAAAGGAATGTACAATGTCTTCAATAAAATAATATCAGAAAATTTCCCAAACATGAAAAATGGATTGGAAAATCAAATACAAGAGGCTTACAAGACACCAAATGTACAAAATTATAACAGATCTACACCAAGGCACATTATAATGAAAATGCCCAGGATACAGAATAAAGATAGAATTTTATTTATTTATTTATTTTTTAATTTTAATTTTTATTTATTTTTCTCAAAAGTTGCATTTAAATACATGTTATCAAACATAACAGAAAAAAAACAAATTTTCAGAAGCTGTACACACTATTCACTGAAAATATTTGTTGAGGCAAATAGAAAAAAAAATTATTACAATCATAATTTTTCTAACTTTGCACAAAATTA
>PVHX01019284.1:0-34848 GCA_004024805.1 Geosciurus inauris | reverse complement strand
TTCCCTGCTCTTAAAAATTCTTGATACCTGACCTAAAATGACTTTTAGAGCCCAGTGTAACCAAAATCCATGCCAGCAATGAGAACAGGGATTTCTGGACCTTGATGAAAAGCAAGGGGTTATTTCAATGGCTGCACAATCCATGAGCTCCATGTGGACTCATACTGGGTGAGAACTAATTCACCAAGACTGTCAGGTACAGCCAATCAGCCCTCATATCCCCTCACTTAAGTTCCTTTGCTACTGGCTTGATTGGGCTGAGTATCTCCTTTCTCCTTGTTAATTGGCCTAAAATAAAGCTCATCCTTTTTGCAAAAACTAGTGCCATAGGACTTGTTTCTATGTGTATCAGGAAGCAAGCCCTTACTGGGTATTAGGGTGAGAACTTGAGGATTATTGCTGCCTTTTTGGGGTAAAGACTTGGGGAAATTTTTTCTTAACCAGATAGTGATAACATGTTGATTCATATAAACTATTTCCTGTCTTCCTATTTTATATGGATCTTAAATTTGTAAAATCTAACATGTCAAACAACATGAGATGGGGGGAAATCAAAGCTCTTTTCTAATCAGGTCTTTCCTGAGGGCATCTGGGCAAATGATTTTGAATAAGTGGTATTGTCTATCCCCACCAGTGATTCTGGAACAGTCAGGGGACTACCTGTGTGCAGGGAGAATGCTCGCTGAGGAGTGCATGCTACAGAGAAGCAGAGTTGGCATGATTATTCGTGAGCGGGTCTTTTATTAGGGTTGCTTATTAATTTGCTCCCACTGGTGCCTTGCTTTGTATCAGGTTTGCTAATGAAGCAAACTTTGGGGTGTGATGTGCAATTATCAAGGCTCTTTGACCCGATTATTGACATCTTCCAGGGACACCCACAGAAGCCCTGGGCACCATGCAAACATATTCTTGGAGTGCTTTACAACTAATTGATAATGAAGGATGTTAAATGCTTTTTATGGGCTTTATTAAGTTAGCAGAGGCTAATGAGAGTCAAGTCAGTAATTTGCTGAGCAAAGGTTGAGAGCAGCTCAAGCCATTGATAACCAGCACTGCTGGGAAGACTCTGACTCCAGCCTGGATGTCAATAGCACTCACCTGTCAGTAGGTCTGTGAGGAGATTTGTAGGAGTCATGTGAGAGGAGAATCACACAGATCCCCTGTTTGATGACAGTGAAGTCTGAGAGTGTTACAATGCAGACTCCCGGATCCTAACAAGGAATGCACACTCAAGTTTGAGCAACGTGGCTAACTTGGGGCAAGTGGAGCATATGGGAAGAGGCAACTGGCAGAATGGAGAGGAGGTGCTGTAGTCAAACTTGCACAGCAAATCTCTAGGGAGACTCCAACCATCATGGCACAGGTCACTGCACCATCTGCTGCAGAGCTGGAAGGTGTTTTGAACAGAAGGACCACTTCTATTCCTAGGTAGGTATGATGAAGAGAGGTGGACTGATGTCCTGTGAGCAGGTGGAGGTCAACCAGCTTTCAAGGAGCCATCATAGAGTACAGCTCTCCATCCCCTCCACTGGCTTTATGGCTCTGACCTGATTTGTTTCTTACTAGCTCATGTCTGCTTGAAGATGGCTCAGCCCCAGCCCCAGCCATATCACGATTCCCAGGACTTGTCCTGAGCTCAGGGAAGATGCCAGAAGCTCTGGGAGGGGAAGGTTTGAGCAGGCAGTTGGCCTGAGGGAAATCTAGGAAGTGAAAACCAAACACAATGTCAAGTAAGAGAAGGGTTCCCATTGCAAGATAATAGTTGCCTACCTTCAAATCTACTTTTATATTTTCACATTCACCTAGGTGTGACCAGGTGACTTAGTTCTGGCCAATGTAATACAAAGAGACATACTTTATCAGACTTCCAGAGGACTTTCCTAGAAGGCTTGTCTTCCTTTTTTCTAACTCCTTTCTGGTACCTGGAATGTAGATATGATGGTTGGAGGTTAAGCAGCCATTCTGGCCCAATACATGATGTGCAAAGGATATGGAACTCTCAGACAGGTAAGTCCCTAATTCTTTGGATTTGTTAGCCAAGGGATGCTTCTTTATTCCTTCCTTTATGCAAGAGAGAAGTGTCTATCTTGTGTAAACTGTTGTTGTTTTGGTGTACTTGAACCTAAATTTAACCAATCTAAACAGATAAATACTGCCATTAGTAAGGGCTGGGGTGTGGCTGAGTGGTAGAGTACTTGCCTAGCATGCCCAAGGCTCTGGATTCAATCCCCAGCACCACAGAAGAAAATGGCAGGGATCTGGGCACAGACTCAGGCATGAGAGGAAGTTGTTCTTGTTCTGGGAAATACTGAACAGCAGATTCAAGCAGGGGGACATGGTTCCCATCTTGTGTTGGGAGGAAAGATATAAGAATTTGTTGGCTCAGTTTGAAAGCTGTCACAGAGCTTTAGTAAAGCTGCATGCCACACCATACTCATATCACTGTGGCTTAATCATCAGCTTCTAGAAGGAAGGACTTTGAAATAAACTGAATATGTGTTGGTCACATTGCTCACCCTGGTGCATTTGCTTCAGTGTTGAGTAGTCCCCCATACACATGAACTTGGCTTTGGGCATGCTGCAGAGCAGAAGTTCTCATGTGTGCGTGGTACAAGCACTCCCCTTGCAAGCACAAATTCCTTGGCTCCACTTGCAGAGTTTCTGATTCTGTGGGTCTGGGGAAGAGCCTGGAAATTTACATTTCTGAGAAGTTTCCAGATGTTGATGCTGCTGGTCCAGGAGCCCCACTTTGAGAACCACAATTATAAAGGGATCATCCTATGCCAACCAGGTCTCTGGATTTTGGAGGCTCTGATAATTAGAGCACTCTCCATTCATCTTGTCTGTGCTTCATAAGTCAAAACAAATCAAGCTGTGTTAGTCAGCTTTCACTCACTGTGACAAAATGCCTGAGATAATCAACTTAAAATGAGGAAAAATTTATTTTAGCCCACTATTTCAGATGTCTTAGTCCATGGTTGATTGACCTGTAAAATATTCAAAAGAAGGGAAAAAAAAATGAATCTTATAGCCTAGTTGCTACCAGTTTTGGTGGGTGTGGTGCTGGGGGCTGAACCCAGGGCTCTGACATGCTGGGCAAGTGCTCTCCTCTGAGCTCTACCCACTCTACTTTTAGGACTATGTATTTTTTGTATTGTTATAATGAATATTTCAGGCAGCAGGATCAATAGATGAATAAATAAGGAAATTGTGACACACACACAAAATGGAATAATATTAAGCTTTAAAAAATAAGAAAATCCTGCCATTTGTCTCAAAACTGATGAACCAGGAGGATGTTATGCTAAGTGAAATAAGCCAGACACAGAAAGATAAATTCTGCTTGATCAGATGTGTCAGTGGAATCTCAGAAAAAAAAAAGAGTCAAATATCTGGAGATAGAAAATAAAATGGTGGTCACCAGAGTAAAGTGCTGGGAGATGTAGGATAGATGTAGCAAAATAACAGATAAAAAGTATGAGCAAGTCAAAAATCTCATTAAGTTGCTGAGTTTGGTCTCAAACTTGAGATACCTCAGCCTCAACCTCCAAAGTCACTGGAGTCATGGGTGTGAGCCACCATGCCTGGCCTCCCATATACTTTAGATAATATCTAGGTGACAGAATACCTAATACAAGGTAAATACTATGTAAATAATTGTTATACTATATTGTGTTGGGAATGATGACAAGGGGGAAAATTCTATACATGTTGAGTTCAGATGCAATATTTTTACAAATATTTTTAATTTTCAGTTTGTTGAAGATGTGGAACTGGCAGACATGGAGGGACAACTGTATACTGTACTGCCACATTATTTACACTGTTAGGTTTCAAAAGCCACACTACTTAACCTTGTCTCTGAAAGTTCAGTAGGCATGATACATATTGTTGTGAAACAAATTGAATTTTCAATCTCTTTTTAGCTTTCGTTTATTTTTCAGTTTTTCAGGACTGGGGATTGAGCCCAGGACCTCATGTATGCTCAGCAAGTGCTCTGCCACTGAGCCATACCCCTGGCCACCTTCACAATTTTCAAAGAGAAAATGTATTTTTGCCCCAAACTCACCCACTTCTCATTGAGAGCTTGGTTGTCATCCTCAAGGGCAAGGGAGAGAAGTAGGGCCTGGGACTCTACCAGCCCAAATTGGCAGATACTTGTGGTAAGGTTACGGTCCTTAACCAGCTTCTGCTCTGCCAGGGCTGGCCATCATCCATGCCACAAGCTGGTGCATAGAAAGAACTGTGTGATCATCAAGTCCTAGGCTTAGCCAAGGGAGCTTGGAACTGTGAATAGAGAGAACAAAAATAAGGTTTTTCCCCTTACTGACAACCTACTGCAGACTAAGCTCTGGGCTCCTGCTGTGCAGACAGGACAGACATGATTTCTATTCTTATTAAACTTACAGCTCTTAAATAGGATCACCTCAAAAGAAAAATGATGAAATAAAACTGGGACATCATAGAGCCAGATCAACTGAGAGAGCTCATGGGGAAGCACTGAGAGGCTAAAAATCATCCTACAGACAGTAGGTCAGCGTTCTCAGTGCACTGAGGTCTCTAAGCCATTGGCTCAAGGACTTCTTCCTTCTTATGTCCCCAGGTGTTGGGAGCAAAAAGCCCTGAGTCATCTCCTGCTCGGCTCCACTTCCTGGTTAAGCAGGAGCACCAAAGTTACCCGCACGCGCCAAAGCAATGAACCTCCCCCTTTCTATACCACCTGTTCGCACTGACCAATCATCCTGCGACAGCTTCTTCCCCTCCCCTCCCCTCCTGAGCATGCATATTTACTCCTGTTCTTTAATAAAATTTGGAGGTTTGATCAGAATCCTGTCTTGCCTCCGTTCTTTCGCGCCCCTTGTTTGTTTCATTCTCTTAGGCGGTTCCCGCGTGTCCGCGTTGTTGCCCCGCTGGTCGGGGCACCCAGGAGCCTTCTAGAAATGGCCTGAGTGCTATTCCACATGAACTTTGCAGAAATAATCAGCCAGCACCCTGGGACTAAAGAATCTACCACCTGAGCCAGGCACAGTGGTGCACACCTGTAATCCCAGCACTTTGGGAGTCTAAGACCAGAGAATCACAAGTTCAAAGCCAGCCTCTGCAACAGCGAGGCACTAAGCAAATCAGTGAGACCCTGTCTCTAAATAAAACACAAAATAGGGCTGGGGATGTGGCTCAGTGGTAGAGTACCCCTGAGTTCAATCTCCAGTACCCCGCCCCTTAAAAAGAATACACCACCTGTGTACACAATCCCTCATGGACCCCTAACACACCTTTGTCCTCTCTGTTTTGTGACATTGGTCAGTGTTTACCACTTGGACTGTTGATCCCACTCCCTCTGCCTCACCCTTTCTTTGATCTACCTCATAGTTTTTAATCTTGCCTTGTAGTAAATTTATAAGCATTTCTTCTACACTTAAAGTATTTTTAGGCCACTTTGAGTTAACCAAAATACTAGAGTTAACCTATAACTCTAGTATTTTGTTAGGATCCTATCTGTAGGGGGAAGCCATTTTCATCTTGTACCCAAGATGAAAACAATCCTGAACATATGCAAATGACCTTGAAACTAAAACTTTTAGAGTGATTCTGAGTAAGTTTTGCCTTAAGCAACATAGATTCCTGTCTGGAAAACATCACTCTATTGCTATTGTTTACTAAAAAACATTTGTTGATTGTAGAAAACTTACAAAACCTGGGAGAGTAAATAATAAACATTATAATGAACATGTCATCCCAGCACTCAGAGATAAGGGGTATGAATGTTGGTACACTACCTTTTGAGTTTTATTTTAGAAGGGTCTATTCTCTTATGACATAATGATTATACTATAACTATATTGAGAATTTTCAACATACTTTTTCTAACTTAACTATATATTATGAACTTCTTTTATCATCATTAGCTTTTCTTCTAATAGGAAATATACTTGCCGGTCCCATCCATCATTATCCTTCATTCAATGCTCATGGGTTAGGCAATGAAGAATGTGTAACAGCAATCAGGCTTTGTCCGTCATCCTGGTGCATCCCTCTCTCCAATAGCGTTGGCCCATTAGCATGTGAAACAATCATTTTGGAGCTCACTGCTTAAAATATCTTTTCCAGGGTCACTGGAAAAGGAAGATTCTGTTTTCTATGTGGCATATGGGTCTGATCCAAACAATTGACTGATCCCCATTCTTCATTTTTCTCTTTCCTTTTAACAATGGAAGTCAGGAGCATTTGCCCAGTGTGAGGCCAACACTTAAAAACTACAATTCCAAGCCTACATTCTCAGTGACAATGTGCACTTAGCTTCTGGCCAATGGCATGTGAGCAGGTGTGCACTGTGGGTTCTTGACATTTAAAAAGAAAATTGTATGTGCTACACATTTTCTCCCTTCCCATGAGCTCAAATGCAGCTAGAGTTGGTGTGAGGCAGCTTTACTGTACTGTTAAAGACAACACTTTGATAAATGTTTGTGCCTTGATACTTTTATATGCACACATTTACTACATGCAGGTGCACACCATTTTGTCACTGTGTATACTCCCAGGAAACCACATTGTATTCCCACTATACTTTCCACTCCTGTTTTGCTACAGGAACATCCTTATCTGCATGTTTTCTCTGTGTCAATTTTGTGCTTCATCTCCTACTTTCTCCTAAATATACCTGCTCAGTGGTTGGGGCACTAGAAGGACAGGACATGCAGGGGACACACTAGTTAAAGCAACCCTGTTCTTTGTATGTCCTCCTATTCCAGAATAGACAATGGCAGAGTTGGGTGCACCTCAGAGTGGTGGATGTGTTTTAGAGCTTCCCAGGTGGCAGATGCATGGGTTCCTGACTATCAATGCCCATGGCACACCCACTTGCCCACTATTTCTACCTGCCTACTCCAGCCCTGGGAGGGGGCTGCTCACTGGCCCAATCCCCTTATCCGTAGGCACTAGAGGGAGGAAAAGGCTTTGACAATTACTTTTTCCAAAGTGCTTGGCAGTTTCTCTCTCTTAAAATACTGGGTGGCTACCATCCTGGCCATACATGGGAGTGGTGTTCCTGTCCTCTGGTTCTGAAATGAGTTGGAGGGCTAGTTCCAGGTCCTGGTCTCTGAGCAATTTGGGCAATAGCCTAGAAAGAGCCATCTATGTTCTTTATGATAGATCAGTCTTAAATTAGGAGGGAAACTCATTTGTTTTGGTGTTCTCAGGGTCTAGCTCATCACAAATCCCTCTTGGACTACAAAGTCAATCTTTTCTGCCTCTCTTCCAATTCTTTAACTTTTTTTGGGGCTATTCTTTTACACCAGGCCAAGGGCAGACTTTTCAAAAGCTGGCTGGCATGTATGTGGCTCAGTAGTAGAGCACTTGCCTAGCATGCACGAGGCCCTGGGTTTCTCCTCAGCACTGGCGGGGCAAGGGTCGGGTTAGGGGTTGGGGAAGAGCTAGTTGTTTCCTAGTTTCATAAATATCAAACCAGGTCAGGTCAGTCTCTTCTTGAATTCCTTTATCTGGGTCAAAAGAGTCTGTAAAAACTCTGGCAGGCTAATAACAAAAGAACCTTGTGGGTTTTTTTTTTTTTTTTTTTTTTTCTTTTAACTTTCTCTTTAATGGGTAGATGGAGTTGGAGGGAAGGAAAGGAAGTCATACCTGTCCACAGGCCACCTGGATGCTCACCACCACCTTCTCTCTCTCTGACCTTGGCTCCAGGACATGGCAGATGAACTGCACCAGGTCAGGGCTCCTAATTATCAACACTTTCTATCTGCTGACAGCCCTGCAGGGAGGTACATCACCCCCAGTCTGGAACAAGGCCAAGGTGCTCAGAGGCTGTAAGACACTCACCCTGAATCCCACAGCAGGAAAGGGCTGAGCTGGTCCCTAGTGGTGAGTGGATTAGTCATGCTAAGCACAGAGGGACCCCTGCAGACCTAAGAGACAACTGCAGGTGGGACGCAGCAGGGTAACTTCCAGAGGGGCCCTGGAGGCTCATGATTCTGGTGACATTCCAGCTGAGATGCACTGTGGACAGGTCTGGTCTCTGGACCCTCCACTGTTATTGTATAAAATGGAGCCACACCTCCCTGTGCTGAAGATCTTGGTTTACCTCTGAGCTGCTGTGGGACTGGAGCTGAATGTTAAACCCTTTGCTCTTTAGGTTTCTACAGAATGTGAATTTTGAGGATGAAATGGAGAACATGTCTGTAAAGTGCTCCAGTGGGCACATAGTGAGTGGGTGCTCAAAAATGGTAGTTGCTGGGAGGATGAATTTTGTGTTGCTTCCTCCTCCTCTCCCTTATCCCCTTTCTCTCCTTGCCTTCTTCCTCCCGGTCCTCATCTCCCTCTTGCATTCTTCCTTCTCTTCTCTTCTTTCTCCTTCTCCTCCTCCCTCTCCCTTTTCCCCTCCCCTCCTTCTTCCTGTTCTCCCTTCTTCATTTTCTTTCTCCTTTCCTTTCTCCTCCTATCTCCATCTCCTCTCCTTCTCCATCCCCCTCTTCCCCTCTTCCTCCATCCCCTCCTCTCCTTCTTCTCCTTCCCCTCCCCCTCAGTTCTCTGTATCCACACTGGGCTTAGCAAGGAAGAAAAGCTCCACATCTGCCATGGAGCTCCCTCAACCTCCCCTGCAGGCCAGGGGGTCCTTTGCTTGTTCCCATCAGGCATGGCTTTTTCTGAGCACAGCAGAACCTGTGGCTCCCTGCCTGGCTCCAGCTATATATCACTCTCCTAAGTCCAACCTCAGCTTCCCCTAATGGTAGAATGCAGCCCCAGGCTCTGTTGTTTTAGAGGGCTCTGTTCTCTGGGCTCAGCCTCATCCCTCCTGAGGCTGGAATGGTAGGCATTCTCTTTCCTCTGCCAACCCAATATTCTTCCCGTAGGTTCTCTCTTGTAAGACAGACTGAGACTGCTTGTGAGAGGCACCTGTGAGGAGCATCATATGAAAACCAAACTGCAGAACTGGAGGCTAGAGCTGGACTCCTTACTTTCTGGGTCTCTGCTTGTCTTCTACTTCTTTAGGTCTGCAGGGGCTTGTCACCCTGACGGCATCTGGAACATAAGTCTGTTCATAACCATCCCTTTTTAAACTAATTTTTCCCTTTTTCCCCATTTTTTATTGGTGCATTGTAATTATACACAGCAATGGGACTTATTGTTAAATATTCATACATGCACATAATATAACAATATAATTTGGTCAATTTCATTCTCCAGTGCCTCCTCCCTTTTCTCTTCTCCTCCTTTCCCCTGGTCCTTTTCCTCTACTCTACTGGTCTCCTTTCTATTTTCAAGAGACTCCATCCCATTCTTTTATCCCTCTAGTTTCCACATGTGAGAAAAAACATACGACTTTCTGAGTTTGGTGTATTTTGCTTATCATAATACTCTCAAATTCCATGCATTTTCCTGTAAATGACACAATTTCATTCTTCTTTATGACTGAGTAGAACTCCATGGTGTTTATATCCCACCTTTTCTGTATCCATTTACCATTGATGGACACCTAGGCTGATTTCATAATTGAACTATTGTGAATTGTGCTGCTATAAACATGGGTAGCATGTATTGCTATAGTATGCTGACTTTAATTCTTTTTTTTAAATATTTTTTTAGTTGTAGATGGACATAATATCTTTATTTATTTATTTTTATGTGGTGCTGAGGATCAAACCCAGCGCCTCACGTTTGCAAGGCAAGCGCTCTACCACTGAGCCACAATCCCAGCCCCGACTTTAATTCTTTAGGATAAATACCAAGGAGTGATATAGCTGGGTTCTATAGTGGTTCTATTCCTAATATTTTGAGGAACTTCCATACTGATTTCCATAGTGGTTGTACTAATTTATAATCCCACCACTTGTGTAAAAGTGTTCCTTTTTTTCCACATCCTCTCCAGCATTTATTATTTGTATTTTTGATGACAGTCATTCTAGTTGGAGTGAGATAAAACCTCAATGTAGTTTTGATATGCATTTCTCTAATTGTTAAGGATATTGAACGTTTTTTGCATATGTTGGTTGACCATTTGCATTTCTTCTTTTGAGAAGTGTCTCTTTAGTTCATTTATTCATATTTTGATTGAGTTTTTTTTTTTGGTGCTAAATTCTTTCAATTTATTATATATTTTAGGTATTAATCATCTGTTGCAAGAGTAGCTGGCAAAGACTTTCTCCCATTCTGTAGTCTCTCTTTATGCTCTTAATTGTTTCCTTTGCTCTGCTGTAGCTTATTATTAATTTGATGCCATTCCATTTACTAATTCTTGGTACTATTTCCTGAGTTATAGGAAGCCTTTTGAGGAAGTCATTGTCTTAGCTTATATGTTGGAGAATTATCCCTGTTTCCTTTTAGCAGTTGTGACATTTCTGGTTTAATTCCTAGGTCTTGGATTTATTTTGAGTTGACTTTTGTGCAGGATAAGGGATAGGGATCTAGTTTCATTCTTTTGCATATGAATAACCAGCTTTCTTAGCACCAGTTGCTAAAGAGGTTGTCTTTTCAAGAGAATGTTTTTGGCACCTTTGTCAAGGATCAGATGACTATTTGTGTGGGTGTATCTTCGTGTCTTTTATTTTGTTCCATTTTACCATTATTTCTTGATTTCCTCCATGTGTGCAGCACCATACTCAGGGCTATCAGGGTTTGAAAGTGTGGAAAACTTGCCAGCATGCAAAAACTGAGACCCTTTAGAGAGCAGGGGGTGCAGAAGTGTTTGGGTTAAGACTAGGGAACTGGGAGGAAGTCACTGGATTTGGAGGAAGGCTACCCCAACGTGTGCCTCCAGGCTGTTCAATTACCTGTGGGATTGTTCAAATGCAGATTCCAGAGCCTCAGGTAGCCTTCTGGGTAATACTGCTTCCTAGAACCTGAATTTAATATATAACTCCTCCCTCTGTATCCTCCCTATCTGTGCCCAGTATTCCTATGCCAGGCTCAGGGAAGACCTTAGCAACAGGTCAAGGATGTATGTTCCCACCAGACCTGCCCTGTGCCTGACGCAGTGGGGACACCTCTAGGGATATACCGTATGGGTATATGACCCCCATGACTACATTTGCACAATTAGAAAATGGAAATCAAACTGTGGTCCACAGGGAAGGAGTAACTTGAATTCCTGAGGATCTGGCTTGTGAGTGTTACCAGGCACCATGAATGCTTCAGGTTCTGGGGATAAAATCCAGAGGTCCATGATCTTGAAAGAAAACCAAAATTCTATCTTTATTTCTACCAGCTTCAGACTGAAATTTTTCATTTCCTAGGATGCTGAGTTGAATTCCAAGGTAACTTTCTCCATGGATACAACAGAGCTGTTTATCACATTATGATTGTCACAGGCAAATTAGCACTTGGAAATTTTAAGAGTTTTTTGGGAGTACTGGGGACAGAAGCCAGGGCCTCACACATGCTAGGCATATACTCCACCACCTAGCTACACCCCCAGCCAGGTATGGTAATTCTTAGGCCTTCCCTTGAGCTTGCTATTTAATAAAAATTATATATGTTAATATGTATGAGAAGCACATAGGTTAACATGTACAAGTATTTAAAAATATTTTATAACTGTTTCAGTATAATTAATTCCCATTAAAATTTAATGCATTTTATTTTATGTATTAAAAGCATCCTTCTGAGAAGGGATTCATCTATTCCCAAAAAGACTGCATGGCATAAAAATGTGAGACCCCTCCCAGCCATGTATAGAAATAATTCCCCATTAGACATCACTTTCTTTTGAAGCACAGATTCTCATAGTCTTTATGTAGCACATCACTGACATTGTAGGAACATGATGAGGGCCCAGAAGTCAAGCTGACTCCAGTTCAAGTCCTCCATATACCCTGGAGTGAGTTATAGAAACTTTTCAAGCCTCAGCTATTCCCTCTATCAACTGAGGTAAGATTAACACTCACCTTCTATCCAGGGAGCACAATTTAGAGCTTGAGGTGGGGCATGGGCTCCATCCATGGTAACAGTATCTGCTTGTCTTTGCCTATTGAGATGGAAGTAGGGATGGGGAAGTTCTCTGGAATTGGAGAGCAAGTGACACAGGAAAGGACTTAACAATGATATGTGTGTAAGGTGGGAGGAGACACTTTCTGAAGTGGTCAGGAGGATGGAGGGGTAGAGTATGTGGGTCATAGGTGCAAAGAAAGATGGCAGACATTGTGGGGAGTGGTCAGGGAACCAGACAGCTTCCCATCTGCTGCAGGACTGTGGTTGGTCCCTAAAAACCACTATCATGTGGGAACTTTTTAAAGGGCTATATGGCTTTAGTGAACAGTGACCTCCTTCCAAACAGTGACCTCCTTCCACTCCCTCATGATGTCCATGAGGGAGTGGTGGCCTGGGACAGTGCTGTGTTATGGGGCTCTTGTGGAGTCTCTTCTCACCTTTGTTTGCTCAGACACCAGGAAATGTTATCCTTGACTTGGTCATTGCAGCTGAAGGATGGAAGGGCTCACCCTGCTGATGATAATGTCACTCCAAGGGAGGTTGATGTTCAGTTTTCAGGAAGGACCATAGAGACTTTGCATCAAGTGTCAGGGACCCTTAAACCTAACACAAAATAGTTATCAGGTTCCTCAGAAGCAAGTCTGACATTGGATGTGAAGACAGCAGTGTATGTGGGGATGATCCCAGGAGGCCCAAGAGTGGTGGGCAATAGGGCCAGGGTTGGGGCAGCCCATACAGGGTGAGGTCACTGCAGTTGGGACCCCTGGGAGAGTTGCATCACCAAAGGGCTGAGAAGCACGGGGATAGGGACCTCAGAGTACAGGGACTGTGTCAGGGCAGGAGGCAGCCACAGCCTCTGCTCAAACTCACATGTGCTGTTTCCTTCTTTTTCAGACAAATGATGTAAGAGGGACTCATCTGTGGCAACCATTTGACTCCCAAAATTAAAAGTATATGTGACCTGTAGAAAAGTTTCTGTACACTTAACTGTGGTCACTGGAGAGGCCAGCGGGTGGAGAACAAGGAAGGAGTCCAAGTGGGGGCAAACCCACAAAAAAGGACATTAGCCTTAGCTCTGAGAGAGGAAGGAAGGGCACATCTCATAAACACACTGGGTAGTGAGAGAGATAGATATCAGGAAGCAGCCTAAGCCTCTTGGGAGCTGGCATCCCCAGCTCTGCTGTCCTTGCTTACCAAGCACATGTCTCCCTTTACTAAGATACAACCAAGTAATATCAGTCTCCCCACTGCGGTGCCCACAGCAGGTGACCCCAGAGTAAGGGCAGGCATGGGGATGTGTGGATATTGCTCTTGGGTTCCCTCACTCCCTATGTGCTTCCCTGAGCAACTCCAAGGACATAGAGATTTGCTCCCATGTGGAGTTACAGGGGGGAAAGAGAAGCAGCCCTCCAGCATCCCATGGTGTGGTCCACTTGTGCAGAGTATGCAGAACTCTGGGGCTTTATCAGATATGTTTCCAACCAGGGCCAGACAAAGCCCAGTCCCACAGGTGCCTCTGTGGCTATACTGGGAGGCTGACCTTTGGGTGATCAGAGAGACTGCACAGTGAGCCTGAACATGAACCTGGACTTGGTAGTGCCAATCTGTGGGAGATGATATCTCAGCTGCACTTTCCCTGAGCAGACCTGAGACAGGTTTTGGAGCAAATGCTGATCTGGGAGGGATCTGAAACCTGCACAGACCTCTAGGGGACAGGGAAGGACATGTTCCTCAGGTTTATCCCAGGGGAGGAATGAGGGAGTCCAGACTCTCATCTATCATTGTCAGAATCACTCCCAAGGATATTCATTTTATGCTCCTGAGTCTCCCAGTTCTGTGGATGGAGGAGGTCCTAGTTCAAGAGAATACCTCCTACAGGAAGAAGAGGGGCTGGTGGCCTGGGCTTGGGGGGTTCTGGGGAATTGGGGGCCTCTGCTATTCAGGGCAACTCCATTACTCCATTGGGTTTTACACTTATTCTCCCTCTTTCCCCCATTTCCTCTTCATCTGCCTCTTGTCCTCTCATCCTGTAATTGGGCCAGGGTATGCTGCCATCTAGGAAGTCATGATGGTGGTTTCCACCTCCATGGCTGCTGAGAGGATCACAGGATATTACAACAGTGGCAGCCATACTCCATAAATGCCAATCCTGTGTCATTATTATGTTCTCTGGGTTGGGACTGAAGGACTTGGGTCATCCTGAAAATCAATTTCTAGATTATATGTGTTTAAGGAAGAGCAAGATGTGGCCACAGGTGAAGTAGATGTTATTTCAGCAGAAGTGCTGCTCTTCAATCACCTGTCTTTGACTGACCTATGTGTCACTGGGCCCCACAATCAAGAGGCAGTATTTGTGAGCCCCACCTGCTGCTTCTGATTCCTGTGCCTCTGCTGAGCAGGTTCCAGAGGTGGTTTTCAACTGAACAGGTTCTGATTCCATGGCTGATTAGGTGTTGGAGTGCTTCTCAGCACCATCCCAGCATCTCTTTTAGAAGATGAATTTAGAAGGAATGTGCAGAATGCTGGTCACAAACCCTCACTGGCCTGTCTGTGACCCCCATGCCTCCCTAACAGTGGGATGGTAAATACCCAGTAAGCACAGACTGACTTAAAATTGGACCAAGTAAAATAAGTTCCTGGATAAGTTAAGTCAGAGAGAGACGGTTTGGAAAGTGTTGGCTGTATTGAAGGAATCTCAGCTGGTTGAGGGTGTGCCTAGAGGGGTTTGGAAGCTGTGGGTACTAGAGGATGCACCCCAGATCTGTGAGGCACAAGACTGGGGGTCACAAGTGAGATGTACAGCTTGATTACAGACAAAGCCAAGAGATGAGGGAGTCAGGTGTCAAGCCGAATCTCAGGCCCGACCTTCCAGGACAGGAGGTGTCAGAGCCTGTCCTCACCCCATGTGTGTGGCTGAAGGACCTGCTGCCACATTCAGAAGGCCTCTCCCTGGCATCATCCTGTCTCCAGGCCTCCTTTCCCATCCAGGTCCAGGTTGGCCACATCTTAACTCCCTCTAGTTCTGCATCTGTTCTTCCCTCCCTTTACTCCACCTTGAAATTTCTACCTGTTATTCTTTCTAAAAAAAAAATTGTATAATTTGTACCTTTACTTATTTCTTATTATTTTAATTGTAGATATTTTGGGGTATAGCATGTTAATTTGATATGTGTGGCTACATCTGGAAAGGCTCAAAGGCTCATGTGTTGAAGGCTTGGTCCCCAGGATGGTGCTATGAGGAAGTAGTGGGGCCTTTGAGAGAAAGTGAGGTCACTTTTGGGATGTGGGGTCTAGTGGGAGGAAGTGAGGTCACTGGGGTTAGGTCTGGAAAGGGATAGTGGGATTCTTTCTCTTTTTTATTCTTCCCTATTATTACCAGGTAAATAGCTTCCTCTGTCATGTGCTCCAGGGCTTCACCACAGGCCCAAAGACAACAAGACCAGTGACCACAGACTAAAACCTCTGAATCCAGGAGCCAAAATAGGCCTTTCCTCTTTTTAAGTTGTTTATCCCAGATATTTTGTCATCGTGATAGAAAGCAAACGCAGAAGTATACAATATGTATGGATCAAATCAGGGAATTTATGTTTTCATCTCCTTATCTTGCATTTTGTTTGGTGTCTTCAAGTGCCTCTCTTCTAGTTTATAAAATACATAATACTTTATTGTGAATTATCATCACCCCATGATGCTGTGGAACACTAGAACTTATTATTCCTAGTTGTGTTTTGGTATCTATTATATCCAGCCTCCTTCTGTTCTCCATTCCAAACCTTAGTACTCTTCCCAAACACTTGTAATTATTATTCTGTATTCACACTGACTTTTTAAAGCATTCACATGTGATAGAAAACACATGGTATTTGTCTTTCTGTGTGACTTATTTCACTTAACATTGTGTCCTCTAGTTCCATTCTTTCTGCTGAAAATGACAGAATATCATTACTTTTTTATGACTGAAAAATATTCCACCCTGCATATATACCAATTTTTCTTTATTCATTCATTCATCAATGGACATCTAGGTTGATTCCACATCTTAGCTATTGAGAGTAACATAACAATAAACATAGGTTGGCAGGTATCTCTATCCATAAGACTATTGGGTTAGTGGTATAAGAAGCCCAGAGGGTCAACTTCCAATTCAGTGGGACTACTGTTAGATCTTTTAGTGGGATATTCTATCCTTGAGAGCTAAGACTCTGAAAGAGCTGAGCTCAAAGTTGTATCAATTGAAAACATGTTTGTTATGGGTAATGAGTAAGGGAAGCTACCATGACATAGTTTTATGGGCTTGTCTAGATGTGTTAGATCCCAGTACCAGCTCCATCATGCCAGTCAGGACACCAGGGACCACATGGGATGTTTTAAAGAGAGACGCTAAAGAAATGGTTGAGAAGATCCTGGTGCCCAGAGGAGTATCTACTGGTCTGCTGGGCATTTTGGGCTGAGTGGTGGCACTTTTTCTGGGAATCTGAAGCATGCCCAACCATTGTGCTCATGTCACTGACTTAAGACACCACCTGAAAAGTCAGATGTCTCCTGGGCTTTGGCTGTCTTATTAGGTGAGCTGGGAATGGCCCTCCATTTGGGTACAACTAAATTCTAGTGTTAACAGTTGCTGATAATCAGCACTGATTCTGGGACCAACAACCTTTTCAGCATTGATTCTGTCAACAACCTTGGAGGATAGGCCTTTCTGTCCCCATTGGAGAAGGAAGTGAGGTAGGTGAGGCAGAGATTGTTTATCGAGCCCTTGGGGGTGGGGTATAGATAACTCCCAGAGGGTCTGGAAAAATAGATGTCTATGGTGGACAGATGTTAGGGTGGCCCCTGACTCTCTCTTCTGATGGTCATGTCTGTGATCCTCTTCCCAGTGTGTGACGGGACCTGTGCCTTGCTCCTAAACTCTTGAGCATGAAATCATGATGGGGTGTCACTCCTAGGATTATTCTACCTCATTCAGACTCTGCCTTGCTTGCAAACTTCTCTCATTTGCTGTATTTGGGGAAGCAACCTGTCCTAGGGTGAGAAGGTCTATGGAGAGGGCTGCTTGGCAAGGAACTGTCTGTAGACAGCCTCAAAGAGGCTGATACCATAAGGCCAGGACCCTCAGTCCAACATCTGCAAGGAAATGAATTTTGTCAATGATTTGAGGAATCTTAAAAGTAAGTCCTTCCCTGATTGATCCTTTGATGAGACCATGACCCCAGAATCTGGGTTGCAGTCTGGTTGAGACCCTGAGCACGGGACCCAGCTGAGTCCTGACGAGTGTCAAGAGCAACAGAAACCATGAGGTGGAAAATTTATGTTATTTTAAGCTACTAACCTTCTGTTGATTTGTTGTGTGCTGTAGATAACTTCTACAGTGTTCAATTAATGTGAGTGCAAATGGAAAATGAATGAACACATCAAGATTCCTGGCAGCTCAGGGTTCCTAGGCTATTTATGAAAGAAGAAGAGAGGAAGAGAGTGGGAAGGAAGATAATTGTGTTCTACAGGCTCTGAGATTTTACCAGGCTGCTCCTTCTGCCAGAGGTGGCCTAAAAGGGCAGTAAGGAAGGCAGCTCTGGGGCTAGAGCCAGCCTGGGCTCTAAGTGCCTTTGACTCTTTTTCTTGTGGCACCAGATCCTACAATCCATTATCTACTAATCCTTGGATATCCAATGGATAACCACAAACCATTACTGGCTATCCACAATCCATTCTTTGGACTCTTTCTTTTAAGGGTCCCTCATCATTTTTTAGAAGTGGTAGAAGTTTGAATCAGGAGTATTTCATGACATAGTTTTAGGGTACCTAATTAGTGACAGTTAGTGGGCTGATGTGACAAAGAGTAAAATGCTTGTATTCATCTCCATGGCTTGTATGTGAGAAGAAGAGATGGAAGCAGGAACCACAAACTGAGATAAACCAGGTAGGGCAGGAGGCAAAGTGTGCAAAGGTCAGAGGTAGTCAGAGAAGAATCATTCTACCCAGGAAGGTGGGAATCTTCCTGGAAGAAAGATCCACATAAGATTATATGATGCACCATAGCCTTCAAGAGACAGTGAGATGCTCTGGGTAGAAGAAAATGAGGTCTTGCCCTGGCCTCAGCCTGATCCCTACTAACAGTCATTCAAGCATCAGGACTGTAGTACCCAACAGAGGATATAGAGGCCCAGTCCACTGTCTTTGGGACTATCCTTTGTCCCTGCAGAGGTGCTATGGCTACTGAGGTGACACTGTTCCCCAGGTCCCATTTGAACTCAGGCCAATCTCTTCCAACAGAGGCTTGACCTCTTCTTGAAAGGCTAGCCGAGCATCAAAGGTTGTGAGGTGAACAGACAGGGAAGAATGTCCTTTTAGGGCAATAAAATGAAGTTGAGATTGCAGTTGAATTTAATGTCAAGAAATAACTGAGTCTGAGTTATCTGTGTAACTAAGTCAGGAAGAAATGGGAGTTTGTGATGTTCTTTCTGTCTTTGTCCTTAAAGGTAGTCACACAAAGGGAACATGAGTAGCCCTGTTATGGTTTAGATGTGAGGTGTCTCCAAAAAGCTTATGTGTGAGACAATGCAAGATATTTTAGAGGTGAAATGGTTAGATTATGAGAGCTCTGAGGGGCTCAGCTCTCTCAGTCCTGATCTTTGAAGGATGCTCCAGGAATAATTGGTCCTGCCCTGTCTTTGGGTCTCATAGTTCCCCTCCCCCATCCCCAGCCTTGCATATATACATTGATTTACTGCACACATGAAAGAAGATCCCTTAAAGTTTATGTGGGAGGAAACCTAGGCAACCAGCAACCTAGGCAACCATCTTAAGTTGGGGGAAGATTTACAGTGCATTCCATTGGAATCCCCTAAGCTGTCTGACTGGGTCCTTCTCCTGTGTTTGAGGAGGGGGATAGGAATTTGACAGGAGTCTATGGAGAACAGGGGTGCAGGTAAGCAGATCTTAGCTCACTGCAGTTGTTCAATAAAGACTCAACCATTTAGTCAAAGATTCTGCTGCTCTCTGGAGTCCTTAGGCTGTCCCCTGGAACCTTCCACGATGACATCAGATGACTAATGTGCATATTTCTCCTCTATGCTTGGTGGTAGGGCTGCAAATGCACATTACTTCTTTCCCTTTGACCTCTGGCTATGTGTGAGAGCTTCCATCTCCATAAGCAGACTGACAGCAGAGAGCTGTCTGGTTCCCTCTGTAGGTTTGTGCTTATTTGGAATTTAGTTCTACACTGAGTGGGGTGTCTTGCCAATTCTTTAATGGTCAGTGAGCTACAAGGTTTTTCGTCAGACCAAACAGAAGAAGCCTCTTGGAGATTCATTCAGTACTGAACCCTTTCACTTTCCCATTCTCTCAGAAATCCGGAGACAAGGAGTCTGAGTTATCTGTATAACTATTCAGAAATTCAATGCCTTGTGGGAATGAAAATATTTTGCTTAATAATCGTTAGTTTCTGTTCCACTCTGAGGAAAAATGAAGAGACTCTCTGTGTATGAGGTTTAAGATGTTAAGAACACAACTCTGTAGAAATAATGTTCCTTCTCTTACTGCTTCTAAGGTTGTAACATATTCTATTTGTTTTAGTTAGCTTTTGCATCACTGTGACCCAAAGAATTGACAAGAACAATTAGAGGATTAAAAATTTATTTTGGCTCATGGTTTCAGAGGTCTCAGTTAATAAAGGGTTAATTCTATAGCTCTGGGCCCAAGGTGAGGCAGAATATCATGGAGAAAGGGCATGGGGGAGGAAAGCAGTTTAGGACATGGCAATAGGAAGCAGAAAGAGCTCTGATCATCAGGGACAAAATATAAATCCCAAAAGCACACTCCTAGTGACCTGCCTCCTTCAGTCACAACTTACCTGCTTACATTTAGCACCCAGTTAATCCATACCCATGGATAAACCATCAGTTATGTTATACCTCTCATATTCTAATCTTTTTACTTCAGAAAATACTTGCATTGTTTCTCACAAGAGCTGTTAAGGGACATCTTATATCTAAACCATAACACTATTGTATTTTCAAGTTGCTTCTAATGTTGTATAGACTGGGTATAATTTCTTTTTTAAAAAAAATTATTGGTTCTTTTTAGTTATACATGACAGCAGAATCCATTTTAATATAATTATACAAGCATGGAATATATCTTACTCTAGTTAGAGTCCCATTCTTACGGATGTACATGGTGGGATTCATTGTGGGGTTTTCATATATGTACGTGGGAAAACTAAGTCAGATTCTTTCCATTGTCTTTCCTTTGCTTATCTCCCCTCCCTTCCCTCCATTCCCCATTGTCTAATCTACTGAATTCTATTCTTCCACTCACCCCACACCTTATTGTGGGTTAGCTATCAAAGGAAACATTTGAGCCAGGTGCGGTGGCGCACACCTGTAATCCCTGCACTTTGTAATGCTGAGACAGGAGAATCGTGAGTTCAAAGCCGGCCTCAGCAAGGGCGAGATGCTAAGCAACTCAGTGAGACTCTGTCTCTACATAAAACACAAAATAGGGCTGGGGATGTGGCTCAGTGGTTGAGTACCCCTGAGTTCAATCCCTGGTACTGAAAAAAAAAGAAAAAAAAAAGAAAGAAAGAAAGAAAAAAAGAAAACATTTGACCTTTGGGCTTTTGGGATTGGCTTATGTCACTTAGCATGATAGTCTCCAGATCCATTCATTTTCTGGCAAATGTCACAACTTCATTATTCTTTATGGCTGAGCAGTATTCCATTGTTTATCTATACCACATTTTCTTTACTCATTCATCTTTGAAACAAACCTAGATTGGTTCCATAACTTAACTATCATGAATTGAGCTGCTATGAACATTGGTGTCTCTATCTTTGGGGACTGTGCTGTGTCTCAGTGGGTTGCTGTTTCTCCTCTTTGTCTTTGCATTGTTTTATCATCACAGGTGCCACAATGAGCTTCCAAAGTTCAGAATCAGATCCTGTTACTTTCCAGCTTTTAACCTGCAACAGGAGCCACAGTCTAGTGGCCTGTGAGGGCTCAAGGATCAGTGGAACATAGCTCTACATTCCAAAGTCACTTCTCTCCTCTCTCATCTCCCTTCTGCCTATCCAACCTGGTATCCTTGCTGTTCTCCCCTGCACCCCTCCCCCCAATCACCAGATGTGGCCATGCCTCAGGGACTTTGCACTGGTAGTTCCTGTTGTACTCTTTGCCCAGCCATCTGCAGGTCAAAGTTCTTACTCTCTTTGAGGCAGCTGACTGCCCTGTTTAACACTGCAGAAACCTTCTTTCTTGCTTACCCCACACTTATGACCCTCTCCCCTGACTGCTTTTTTCCCCTTTCCATAACACTTAGACTCTTAACATACAGATTATTTACTTACTAACTATGTGTACTGTCAGTTTTGCTCACTGACACCTTAAGCACTTGGCACAGTGTCTACATCTGTTAGGTAGAATATTGTATTGTATTTTCTTTGTTCAAATAAAACCAGCCAAAGGAAGGTGCTTCAGCAGACACCTGGCATAGCTTTATTGAGATTGTTTCCTGTGGTTCTGCTTCTGTTTTTATTATCCTGTGTGTTCTACTTCCCTAAAGTTTATTCTATTTTATTAGATCTATTTTCTTAAATTGTTGCTTATTTCATTCATTTTCAGGCATCTTGCTTTTCTAATTTAAACTTAATACCATAAAATCACTCTTAGATCTCTTGTTCTATCTTACAGGTTTTGATTGACACTCAATATTATTCAGTATTAAGTATCATTACTTGTAAATTATTTAGAAGTGTGTGTTGATCAGTCCAAGTCCCTCTGATTATTTTTGAGATTATATACTCTGAATTCTTTTATTTAACCTTAGAATTTACAACCTTCTTTCATTTATCAATATATCATGTTAATTAATAATTTTTGATAGTAGTGTACTTTATTTTACAAATATATTTTAAAAATATTTTTATTATTTATTTTCACTTAATTGCCTGATGTTCGGGAATGGTGTGTAATACTGAGTTTTGCAATCTTTTGAGATGTGGTATATGGCCCAATGTATGAGCGATGTTTGTACATTTCTTGTGATCTAACAAAAAATGGATTTCACTACTTAATGGGTGAGTATTCTCTATATAACGATCAGTTAATGTTTGTTAGTTGTGTTGTCTTATGTCCTTGCTGAATTTTGTTTGGTCTGCTTGATCTATTTGTATTAAAATCTTTTCTTCTGATTAAAATTTTATTAATCTCTTCTAATTCTGCCAATCTTTTGTTCATATATTTAAAAGTTATTAGTCACACATAAGTTTAAAGTCAGTATATGTTCCTTTAAATCTCTCATAATGCATTTTACCCTGAGGTAAAAATCAGTGATTTTGTGGTTAATAATTGCCTCATATTTTTTTTTGTCTTTTTTCTTTATGTTGTCCATGTTTTTATGTTTTAAACATGTCTTTTAAAAATACATATAGGGGCTGGGATTGTAGCTCAGCGGTAGAGCACTTGCCTCGCATGCGTGAGGCCCTGGGTTCGATCCTCAGCACCACATACAAAGCAATAAAATAAAGACAATGTGTCCATCTACAACTAAAACAAAAAAATTAAAAAAAAAAAATATATATATATATAAAGAGATATGGCTCAGTGGTCAAGTGCCCCTGAGTTCAATCTCCAGTACCAAAAACAAAATACAAAAAACAAAACAAAACAAAACAAGAATATATATATATATACACACACATATATATATATGGTTTTTTTAGTCCAAATGGACTATATTTGCATCTTAATTGAAGAGTTTAACCCATTTACCTTTATTGTGATTATTGATATACTTGGATTTATTTTTGCCCAAAATGACTTATTTCACATATTTCACATATCTTGTTCTGTTATCCTACTTCTCATTCTTTCCTTTTGGAGGAACTAGTGGCAAAGTTTGTATTTTAACTCAGATTTCTTCAACACCAAAGACTGCATTTCAGCCTCTCTATTCTGGCACTATGAAAGTCCCAAAGTGGCATTTCTATCTCAAATCTCAATTTTATACAAAAGACTGGGTGAGAGTTTTTCTATTTCTTTTTGTCTCTCTACTATTTTGAAGTAAATATTGAAGTGGTTTAATAAACTGGCTTCCTTGGTGCTTCTCAGGCAAATCATAGCAAGTTATGATTTTTACTCAGGTGCTCATGAAGCCCACTCCCTCTGCAGTTCCTTCCAGTTTTGCTAAAATATCTTCTTAGTGAAGTTTCCCTGATCATCCTAATTAAAATATCAAATCCCTGCACCCCTGCACTTGATCCAATCCTTGGAAGAGTGACTGGGTGTAAAACACCATTTAGTGATCAAAAGCTGTGCCAGCTGCTTGTACCCTCTGCCAAGCCTCCATGGTGAATTTCTTCAGGAAGTCACCTTTGGCTCAGTCTCACTGCATGTGTTTCCTGGGTAAATATGGCTTTTTAAGTGGTAGGTTCCCTCTTATGAGTAAATATAGCGTTTTAGAGCTAGCCTTCTTCTCCTTTTGTTTTCTTCCTTACATCCTTTATACATTGTGACCCTTCCCTCAAATATTGTAATGTTCCCTGTCCATTAACACTCATGGCCTTTATTTATATCAAGATGCTTCAGAAACACATTTCATCTTCCTGCCCAACGAAGCATCCCTGTCTGGGTGAAATATTGAGTTCGATAGCTTCATCTTCTTTACCTTCTCTAAAGTTAATCGTTCATTATTACACAATGAACACGGCTGCATTATGGTCCCCTCCTTACCACTTCTAAGATAGGATTATGCTATTACTTCCAAGGTTTGCAATGCCAATGAGCTAATTGAAACTAGAAATGGACCCAGAAACTGCCTGTTGGAAGAAACTGATCATTGTTAGTCTGGAGATGCCAGACACAGGACATTCTCAGTGAAACTTGGTCAGCAGAAGACTGTGGCAAAGGTTGCTGGTCAACACAACCATGCAGGTTTGAGGGGCTGTAGCACCTCCCAGGATGGATCCACATGCCATTAACAGGTAATTAGGTGACCCCTGCCCTCTACTGACCCCTCCAACTGGTCAGCATAGATTTACAATAAACACCAGGGAGGCACGGCACACTCAGCCCCAGTGTATGCTAGGAAATGCCTAGTGTTTGCCTTTCAGCAATAGGTGATCGATCAGGTCCTGCAGTATTTGCCTGGAACACATCTGGTCTCTTTCTCCAAGGGTGGTAGGTATCTAAAAGCCCTTGAAAATATGATTAAAGGTTAATTTTGCCTATTTTGAAGAGGGAAGTAAGTCATAGTTCACCAGCAGATACATGTGACCAATCTTTAAAAAGGGTGTTTCATGATTACAAATCTGTAAGCCTTTGCACACTTTAAAAAATTTTTTTTTAGATTTGGATGTAAAAGTACAAATTTATACTTGAAGAGGTACTTCGAATGAGATGGAGGGATTTCCCACACATTATGAAGCTATTTTATTCTTGGAGGAAGGTATCTAATCCTTCCTCCTATGTAAATTTAGGATAATGGATCCTGATAGAACTAGTGTTGTTTGAACCCAGAACCATCTTCACAATCCTGTTCCCTGCCCTGTAACCAATAGGAGGATTTCGGTGGGGCACTCTGGGATGGTGCAGCATAGTGACCCCATCTGAGAGACACGTTGGGCTCCTTGACTGAAACAGCTGACCCCTGGGAGAGATGGGAATAGCTTCCCCCTGAGCATTACCATGTCTGCAGTTGGAGCATCACCTTGGACAGAATTTGACTGAGTTTTTCCTGAACAGGCATTTTGAAACTTTTCTAAGGTGCTAGAAAAAGTCTATCCAAGCAATTTCAAAAAAATATGTAACAGGTAGGTTTGCACAGTTACTGACTTATTCAACAACACAGTGCAGAGATAATCTTTGGGTCCTCCTCAAGCTCCATAAACTTGATAAGGTGTCCATTCTTCCTCCTGTGCGAACTTAGGATAATGGCTCCTCATAGAACTAGTGTATGGATTTAGTGGGGTCCTTACAAGGGTATTCAGCTCTCTGGTAAGCATGGATGCTGTGTATTTCAATTCCCTGCATACTGGGGGACATATCATGGCCATTTCCTTCTTCTTCTCTCTTCTTTCAAAGCAAAAGGGGAAAAGAAACCAAAGTGAGCATCCTCTTTGTGAACTGCCCCACACCCTAATACAGCTTCTTTTCATTTTTGAACCAGCCACCTTGCTTCTGCCTCAGGGCCTTACCACATGCTACTTCTCCCTAAATCATTTTTTCTCCAATTATCTGTCATATTTTATTTATCAGAGACAGGTCCCTCACCATGCTACCAAAGAAGCAATGCTGTCACAGCACCCCACCTGGGCTTCCTCAGAGTCCTCATTAGAATGTAAAATTATATGCTGAATTGTCTACTTTCTCAATGTTGGTTAAGTCCCTAGAACAGCATCATGCTCACAGTGAGCACTCTATGAATGCCTATAATATCAATAATGGTAATTATCCTTATTATGATTATTTTTCTGTAGGTGGCAGGAACAGTGGCCCTAAAACATAAGTGGTGGCAGAGTGGACAGAAAGCTCTTCTGCCTGAAAGACATGACTTGTCTGAGCATCTTACAAAGGCTACTTTCAGGTCATTCTCTTAGAAGGATTTTTCTTTGTCTTGATGAATACTAGATGCAATAGATTTTTAGATCCATTATGCTTTGTCTATATGGTGTAGTTGGATCAAGTACATATATTTAGATATAAATATGGATGTTCAAGGAGAGCTAGGCTAATGAGGTCAAGTGGTGTCGTGGTGGACACACACATACATGCATGCTTGACACAGACATACATACACACATTAACACACAAATGCAAATACACACATAACAACAAACATGCACATGCATGCATCTACGTGTGCACTGACACCCACACAAACACATGCATGTAGTGACACAGGCAAACACATACTAACACACAAACACAAATACACACAGACACACACACAAACACATATGCATGCACTGACATGCACACACATAGACACACAAACACAAACATATAGACATAAACACACAAACCTAGACTTGGAGATATTCATCTGGATTCCACAAACAAGTTTTGAAGCATTTACAGCCAAAATTCCATCCCTTCCCCTTCTCCCTTCCCTGCCCTGCAGAGTTCCGTCTGTCTCCACTGAAGAGCCAACTTTCTAGAGCCTGGGGCAGGGATGCTGCTGCCTGTCGCTGTCATCTCACCAGTCTGAACTCCTTCACATTGGCTTTGCTTTTCCTTCTGGCATCTCTTGCAGCCTCCCTCATGACGTTCAGAGTCTCACTTGGTAACAATGGTCTTAAGACATGTCATGATCTGAAAGTCAAGTCCCTACACCCCCAAAGACAAGAACTATAGCCCTGATCTTCTCCTTTTCTGCAGGTGAATGTGCAAAGAAGGATGTAACTTTTCCTGCTGGCCTGCCCTTGGATGCCACTGGCATTCATAACAGCTTGTATGTGTTTTGTGCAGGCCCAGGTTGCCCCTGGAATTATCATCTTGTATGGAGCATTTTCATGTTTTACTGATCAGTAAACAGGTTCAAAAGAGTTCATCAACTCACTTATGATCACACACCTTATGCATTGCTAAGTTGAGATGTGAAAAGGCTCTTTCAACTCAAATCCTATGCTCTTAACTCCTTTGTTAATACTTTCAAGTTTATGGAAAGAAAACATGAAACTTGGAGAGTGAGTGCAGTTTGGTAGGGAATTGGGGCCAAGTCTTGTTCCCTTCTCTCCATGTGTCTGCATATAGGTCACTTGGCCCATCAACACCTGTAAAATGGGGTGATGACACCTGCCCAGTTTATCTCACACAGAAGTCAGGCTGGTCAGCTGAGATAGAGACAGATGTGCTCTGAAAACTGGTGTGTACCATATAAATGTGTCTATTATCCTATTAGTAATAAAATATAGCAATATTAAGTATCGAAGGAAAGAGTTTAGAGAATCCTTTAATATACTATGCTCTTCCATGAGAAAAATAAGTCAATCGTGTTTCACAAGTATACTTTCCTGAGATGAGGTTCCCTAGAGTTATGTGCTTCACTGTGGCCATGTTTTCATATTCTTGGGCATTACTAAGGCAAGAGATGGGACCACACTGCCTGGTGGAGCCAACACAGGCAGAATTAGGCTTCTAGGACAGTGAAGGCCCCCTATTAAGTCTGGGTGTGGCCTCAAGAAATGAGGAATCCACAGTTGGGTAGAGCACTTGCAAGGTCCTGGGTTTGGTTCTCAGCACTCAAAGGAGGGGAGGGGAGAGAAAGAAAGGAGGAGAGGAAGGAAGAAGGAAGGATTGAGTCAAGGTAAGGAAGGGAAAGGGATGAGAGAAAGGAAGGGAAGAGGAAAAGGAAGAGAAGGAAGAATTTGCAGTTGATACTTGATATTTGCATGAAAATGTGACTTGGCTCATGAGGCTCCGGCTGGAAGCTGGAAATCACTGGATTGAAGTCACTTGATCCACATCTCCACTGCTTGCTGGAATCTCCACTAGAAATTTCCAGGGTTTGCCTTAAACTCACTATTTCTACAAAGAAGCTAATTTGCCCCAGGGAATGAGATCAGACTCCTAATCTGTGTGTGTCAACAGGGCTATGTTCTCTCTCTGTGTTGCTTCCCAGGCCAGAGACCACCTCTCTTGTCCCTCTTCCAGCTTTCGAGTGTCATCAGTCGCCCCTCAGAGCAACGTGTGATGCTTCTTCACCCCATTCCTGTCCCTCTTGTCCCTGCCCTGGGCTATGATGATGGCCTTCTAGGGGGTCTCATTTCTTCTCTTTCCTCCTGGCTTCTCCATTCACTGCCAGCAGACTCATCTTGCCAAAACCCAGCTTGGGAGCACCCTCCTCTGCTCAGCAGCCTGCAATAGCTTCCCATTGCCTTCTCAATCAAGGTCCCCCAGTGGAAGTTCCCTGGTACAGACACCTCAGATAGAGAACAGGACGCTCAAAATCCTCTCAGAGCTAAAAGGTTTTCAGGGCCTGCTCAAGGAGCCTGAGTCCCATCCTCCTGGGGTGGGGGCAGTCACTTGGCCAGAGAGGCGACTGTCCGTATTGCCTATGTGAGGGCTTCAGCCAGTGGAGGCTATGGGGACAATTTATCAGGCTCTCTGTAGACCCGCTCACTTGGAGCAGGACCCTGACTGCAGTGGGGGAGAGGACTGGCTGGGAGGACCCTGGAGGGTACTGGGTTGCTATTCTGCCCACATCTCAGGAGGTTTGTCTGAACTTTCATCCTCATAACTAGGAGACAAGCTGAATTACTGATATCTCCATTCTGGAATCTTCTGGTTAGGACTTCTGACTTAGCCCTGCTAGATAATGTCAGCCAGGAGCTGTCACCTGGAATCTCAAGTGGTGTCTGTGCAGGGAGGCATTAAAGATTTGCCTTGAAACCTGGCCCTGCCACCTGCAGTGTGCACTGCTGATTCTCTCTGGCTTTAGTCACTTCATCTGGGCAATAGGGATATGGTGACATCCCTGGGTGTAGTCAGGAAGATTAACTCAACAACTAGTGGGGAGCGGCTGGTGTGGGGCAGGGACAGTGCATGTCAGGATAGAATGCCAGGACGGGACCTCCCAGCCCTGCCCACAAACTGCATCTCCAAAACAGTGAAGCCAAATATGGGTTGTACCAATGTGCCATACTAGGTTCCCCCTGAGCACCTGAGGGATGTTGTCCTGTGGCCAACAGGGGCATGGTAGGACAGTGAGGGCAGTGGCTGGCTGGGGTTATAGAATTCCTCTTGTCTTGACTGAACATAGCTTGTGAGCTGTGCCCCATCTTTATTCATTTCAAAGACTCTTGAGTTGTTTCTGCTGACAACTTTCACCATCCATGTGACTCCAGGAAGAGAGGAAAGAGGCTGGATGCCCCCCAGGCTCTGGGTGGGATTGCTTATGCTACATCTTGCCTCCTGGGGAAATCCAGGCATTGCCCACCTCAGCACCAGATGCTGGAAGAGGGCTGGAATAAGAGGGAGGAAAGAATTGGAGGGAAAACTACAGAGCCACCCACGGATACCCCATATATTAGATAAAACAGCCAACAGTGCAGTTGGTAGTTTCTGGGTGGAATGAGCACATACTGAAAAATGTTCATTGCTCTTATTCTAAGTTTGTAAGCTCATGATAATTAGGATTTCTATTTCAAGGTAATTTATTTGAATTTCCCATCTGTGGGAAATGCAGCGATTTAGCTGGAAACTTTATGCCTTCAAGCAAAAAGTTCAGTAAATGACCCCCTAAGACTTGACTAATTATAAATTAAAGAGTTCTCCAAGGAAGGACTCAGGAAATATTTATGCCTTTGGGAAGAGAGACAGAAGAGAAGGTAGAAGCAGATAGGAAGCAGGGCTGCCTGCTCTTGGCTGATTGCTGTTTGATATCCTGCCTTGGTTCCTTTATCTAATTTTTTTTGGGGGGGGGCACTGGATCCAACCCAGGAGTCAACTCTACAGACTGAGGGACTGGCTTGGAGTTGATGGGCCCCTCCTGCAGTTTTAGTGAAGTGGGAGAGTGTGCAAATGCATAAATGCATTTGGTTGAGATCCAAACAAAAACAGGAGCATGCACATATGTGTATGTGTATGTTTGTGTGTGTTCCCTTTTTTTGTGTTAAAACTCTAAACCAGCCTTCTCCCTTTAATTCCACCAGGATCTGGGGTGGTGCTGGACTTGGGGAAAGGGTGTGTGTGACCCACAGATGAGCAGTCCTAGTTGCCAGCTGCTTCCCTATGGGACTGGCACTGTGGCACCATGAGTCATGTAGCAGCAGGTAACTGCATTCTGTAGTCACATCCTTTCCTTTTCAGGGCCCAGCCACCCTTGGAGATACAGGTGACATATGACTGACCAAGTCTCACACAGCTGCCTCCCTCTCTCCTGGGATTCCAGCAGGTCACACACAAGGCCCACGTGCTCAATCGCATGAATGAAGACATCATTTGGAAGAAGAGAAGCTTGGGGGAGCTGTCAATCTCCCAGGTAAATGGCACTCAGCATTTAAAACTGAGTTCAAATCAAGCGAGGGGGTAGGGACATGATTCCAGTCACTGTTCATGTCCTTTGTCACTGATGGAATCTGAGGCTCTGACTGTGGTGACAAGCAATGTGGCCAATGAATGGAACAAAGAGGCAGCAGATCCAGAGAGTGTTTCTGGGGGCAGGTAACTGGCCCAGGCAGACACAAAGAGGAGGAAACAAAAGACTCTTCCAGAAGTGCTTAGGAGAACCCTGGAAGGTGTGAAGGCTGAGTCGTGGCCCACCAAGAAAACACTATGCTGGTTTTCAGAAAAATAGGAGCTGCAGGTGTTGCTAAACTCCCAATTCTGCAGCCCACTGGGGTCTCCAAGGAGATTTACAGCTGTGAAATCTGGTTCTACCCCAGGGAATCTGATTGGTTTGGCTGGGCATAGTCTGTGCATGGGTATGTGAAAGTGCCTGTGGGGATTGTGATGTGCAGCCAAGGTCAAGGCCCACAGGGCTCAGTGTTTGTGGCCCTGCTACCTTTGGCTGGCTGAATCCTTTCATAATGAATTGAAAATGCCTTTTAGTCATCTTTGATTTGAGGTAGAGACCAATGACCAGATGACTGTGGTACTTGGAGTGGAAGCTCTGAGGCATGGCGGAGCTGCAGAAAGCAATGTTATCAACCCCACCCCTCTGTAGGCCTTTCTTCTTTCTCTGTTTAGAGTGTTCCCACCCCAGAGTCTGGGCTAGCCTCAGAGAACTTGTTAGAAGTGATGATGTGCCAGTGCTGAGTGGTGCTTGGGAGGCCCTGTATGGAGTTCAGGTAAGGGACACTTTTTCCTTTTTTCCACTTGGGTTTCAGATTGGTCTCCTACTGAGCCTGCTGGCTTCTCTCATTTACATTTCAATGTAAGTGCTGGCTGAGATCTGGAGGAGCTGAGGAAAACTGATCTTCTGAGCAGAAACCTCAGGCCTAAGGCATTTTAACCATTTTTTTCCCCCTAGGTGGTAATAGGACAGGTTTGGAAAATTAGATACCTTATTTTCTATTACTTTTGAGAACAAAGCTACTATGTTAAGCTCCTTACTGAGATAAGCTGTTGGCTGTTCAGCAGGTCCATTCTTTTGTTTGACCATTCTTAGGAGGGCTTTTCTTCCTCTCTCAGTGACAAACAGGTTAATTTTTGCTTCATAGGTAAGTTGAGGACAGGGGCTTGAAGCAAGGCCCTTTTTATGTCCATTTTTTTTCTTAATATCTATTATAAAAAGTGGAAGTTACAAGCTGCAGGATATCATCTAAGGATTGATCAAGGCCATGTGCCAATTTTTGTGATTTCCTCTGAACCTCTGGGGTGGAAGGAATGATAAATTTATCCTTTAAAAGTAGGTGGCCCTCTATGGATTCAGGATTTAGGGTGATGTGTTTTTATTGTCTCCTTGAGTCTTTCCATGGAAATAGCAGGACTTTCCTGAAGACCTTCTATAATAATTTTATAGGCATCCTGCTCATTTGGATCCCAGTTAGGATCATTTTTGGGAATTGCCTGTGCTCTAGATGAATAGTTAGCTTTGTTTCTAGTTGTGCTGCTGGAGCATGGGCAAGATGTAGGTCATCCCCAAATTGTTTAGCTGCTTTTAGGGCAGCCTCTTTCTCATAGGAGGCTAAAGATTGGTTAAGTAATAGCATAATATCTTTCCAGGTGAGGTCAAAAAATCTGGCATAACTTCTGAAACATCTCAATATACTTATCTAGATCCTCCAAAAATCTCCCTGAATTTGTTCTTACTGTTTTAAGTTGGAGGAGGAATCCCTTTGATTTCTCTTCCTCAGTAGATGATTTCTTAAGGCCTTTCCTTCTCATGGCAGCGACTGAAGTTAGGCCTGACAATACACAAAAATAAGGCACTTTTCCTGATCATTTGTAATTTCCCATTGTGTAGTCTAGTGGTCAATCTATAAACTGTGAGAGAAAAGCTCCTACCTGTTTTCTTCTGTGCTGGAGAAAACTGTTCATTTTACCAGGGATGTCTCCCTAAACTTGAGCTTCAATATAGTTCAGAAGACCCATCTCTCATCATCTGGCTTTGCCAAAGTTATTTCTGGCCTCATTTGGCAAAATGCTAGGGTCCCAGTTTGTCCTATGCTTGAGATCCTTGGAGGATTCAGACTTAAGGACATTACTGCTTTCCTCCCTGCCACTCCTGACTGTGAAAAACCCCTGAAAAAAAGAAAAATATTGTATATTTCTTTACCTATTTTGCCTATTTTCTTTTGCCCTATAGACTAAAGGAATCTCAGGAGGGTAAGCAGAACATCTACTGGTTGTTAGGCCTCTAATGCCCTTTTCCTGGAGGAGTTTATGGGAGGGGTTGATTGAAATAGAATGCCTCTCTCTTGCAGCTTTTTAAAAAAAAAAAAATACATTGAGTACTTCTGAATACAGGAACAATAATGGGGAGATTTAAAGCTGGCTTGTGAAGGCTAACTAAGCAAACAAAGGGAACCTGGGTATTTTTACTAATCATCCCACTCTTTCTTTCAGCCCTGCAGTCTGAATTGCTAATTAGTGAGGCAAGGGAAACACCTTGGAGGAATGCACGCAGGAGAGGGGTGTGGGAGAGTGTTGTAAGGCCCATATGGAGGCAAGTTGTTATTGGCCCTTCCCCTCAGTGCCACTTATCAACTGGTCACCCTGAATACCTCTTAGAGCAGTTGGGAGAGGGGTCTGGAAAAGAAATGTTTGGAATTCACCTGAGAGTGGCCCAGGCCAGAATTCTGCAGTTGCTCCAGTCCTTCTACCCATCGTCACACATTTGAGGTAGACCCGGACTAGAGACACTGTATTTACGCCAGTTGCTCTCCAGGCCTGGACAGAAAAGTAGGAAGCGGCTTCAGCAGGACCCAACATGCCTGCTCTGCACAAAACAGGTAATTGGGAGCTGCGTAGGCCAAGAAAGCTTTCACCTGAGTCTTGGAAGTATGGTGACTGCACTTACTGCATTTAAGTAGTCTATGGGTGCCCATTATCATCCTCCAGAAAGAAAGAGACAGAAAGATGCATCTCACACAGATGTGATGTGCATGGAGAGGAGCTTACCTCGGTGTGGAGATACCACCGGTTAATGGTAACAAGTCCTGCTTCTTCACATGTTGAAGTATAACATTAAAGAAGCACACTGAGGCATGCATATAAAGCAGGGTTTATTTTAAAAAGGGATAACATAGACTTCTCTTGGGAGGGAAAAAGGGACCATAGCTGGTATCCTGGTATCCCCAGTATTGAACATCTTTTCATACACATAAACAGCTGCTTATGTCCTTTCTTCGGTGAAGTGTCCAGGTTTTCTGACTTATGTTTTAATTGGGTTATTTAATATCTTACTATTAAGTTTCAAGATTTCTTTATGTATTTTGGGTAAATTGATCTTTTTTACACAAGTGTTTTGCAAATATTTTCTCCTGGAGTCTGTGACTCCTCATTTTCTTGGAATTACCTTTTGGAGAGCAGACATTTTTAATTTTAATAAAACCCAGTTCATCAATTTTTTTCTTTCATGTATCATGCTTTGGGATATTGGTAAAGTCATTGTCAAATCCCAGGTCACCTAAGTTTCCTATGTTCTCTGCTAGTTTAATAGTTTTGTGCTTTATGTTTAGATTTATGATGCATTTTGAGTTAATTTTTGCAAAAGGTGTAAGTCTGTGTCTAGGTTTTCCTTTTTCTTTTTTTTCTTTTTTGCATGTGGATGTCCAGTTGTTTGAACATCATTTGTTTGAAAAGCTATTTTTGCTTCACTGTATTTTTTTTTTTGCTTTATCATCAAAGACCAGTTGGTAGTATCCATATGTTTTATTTGGGGGCTTGCTATTCTTTTCTGTTAATTTACTTGTCTATTTGTTTACCAGTAACATATTATATTGATTAATATAGGTAGTCTTGAACTTGAGTACTGTCAGTCCTTCACTTTTCAAAATGATGTTGACTAGTTGGCTTTTTTTTTTGCCTCTCCATAAAAACTTTAGAATCAGCTTGTCAATATTCACAAAGTAACTTGCTTGGACTTTGTTTGAATTGCATGATATCTATAAATAAAGACTGAAGAACTGTTTCTTTTACAATCTGAGTCTTCTTATCCATGAAAATGTGATATCTCTCTATTTATTTAGGTTTTTTTTTTTTTAGTAACTTTCACAGAATTCTGTAAGTTTTCTCAAACAGATTGTATATCTATCTTTTTAGACTAGTATTTCATTTCTTTGGGTGTTAGTGTACATGAAATTTTGTTTTTAAGTGTGAAACTCCACTTTTTTATTGCTGGCATATATGAAAGTGATGGATTTTGTATATTTATCTTTTATTCTGTAAGTTTGCCATAATCACTTATTAGTTCCAGGATTTTTTTTTTGTCAATTCTTTCAGACTTTCTACACATATAATTATGCCATCTGTGAATAAAGACAGTTTTATTTCTTCCTTTCCATTTTGTGTACCATTTATTTCCTTTTCTTTTCTTTTTTGCAATAGTTAGAATTTCCAGAATAATGTTGAAAGACAGTGGTAAAGGGAATAACCTTGCTTTTCTTCATAATTTAGCTTTCTCCATGATTACAGCTTTGAGTTCCTAATCATTAAGTATGAGGTTAGCTGCAGGTTTTTTATAGCTGTTCTTTATCAAGTTAATAAAGTTCCCTTTATTCCAAGTTTGCTGAGAATTTTTTAAAACATTGTGAGGGGGTCTGTATTTTGTTAAATGCCTTTCTGTATCTATTTTCTTCTTTTTCTATTTTATTCTGTATCAATTTTTCTTCTTTAGTCTATTGATGTTGATAGATTATATTAGTCGAGTTTTGAATGCTGAACAGGCTTTTATAGATGGAATAAGTCTCTTGTTTGTGGTATATAAATATTTCTATACATTGTTGGATTTGACTTACTTAAATTTTATTGAGA
>PVHX01019283.1:0-34844 GCA_004024805.1 Geosciurus inauris | reverse complement strand
ACAGCCAAGGCCCCTAAGCCCATTACATTTTGTATTGACTTTAGTAATCTGCTCATCTGTAAAAACTGAACTGGGTCATATACAGATCCTAGATTTGCTGGAAGATGGCAGTGCTCTATTAATGTTTAGTTACCTTTTCTTTTCTTTTTTTTTTTTTGGTACCAGGGATTGAACTCAGGGGTACTCGACCACTGAGCCACATCCCCAGCCCTATTTTTGTGTTTTATGTAGAGATAGAGTCTCACTGAGTTGCTTAGCACCTCGCCATTGCTGAGGCTGTCTTTGAATTCTCAATTCCTGTCTCAGCCTCCCAAAGTACTGGGATTACAGGCGTGCGCCACCGCGCCCGGCTTTAGTTACCTTTTCTATGTGTTGATATTAATGATTCTCTTATGAGTGATGTATAATTCAGCAGGTGCTATAAACTCATTCATTTACCTGTCAAATTTTATTTGAATTTGCCTAGGTCTAGTGATAGTGCACTCATAATTAAAATAGTTCTCCCGTTTTTCTTAAACTTTGTAAATCTGGAACTTAAAATGTAAATGTTCAAGGGATGTTTTTATGAGTGCAAATTAACACTGGAAGAAAAACACAGCTGGCAAATTGACAATAGCATTGTTAAACAGTTCATTTCTTCTGTTCTGAGGCACCTAACATTTGGCCTAAAAGGCCATTAAAATTTTAGATCAGAATCTGTTTGTATTTTGTAGTAAAAAAGTATTTCCTCTGTATTTGTTCCTTCTGTTAAATTCAATTCTTTGTGGAACCTCCATAGATTGAATTTGGAGACTTGACTAGGATTGTCTTTTAAGCTCCCTTTTAAATACTTTCCTAATTGCATTTTGAAAGCCCAGATTACAATATATCATACATATGATTTAAAAATCTAATATTCTTGATATCTTTTATGTACATATATACAATAGAACACATGTAGGCTCGTAAGCACTGTTTTAAGCTCATGTCATTTCACTGCATTTAATATGGTCAATTCAGTTTTCCAAGTCCTTATGTATTATTGATATAAGTTGAGTGAAGATGCTATATTTTACCTAGTCTGATTCCATTTGGTATTTGAACACATCTCCCATTTCTGAGGTTTAAGTTCTCGTGTTTATGTTAACTTTGAGGAAGTTTGGAGGACTTACAGCTGATTACCAAGTTCTATCTAGTGTGCTTTGGCTGTCTTAACAGTAGTATAATTAGTTTGGTCGGGGGAACCTCCAGAAGGAGATGGGTTTTTGTTTTTGTTTTTTTTATAATTTAGGCCAATTATAGAAACATACACATCGCTTTTATGCTTCTAGTTTTGGCAGGTGGTGGGGGAGAGGATAATCCAGACTTCCCCTCAAAATTGCAAAAATAATACAGATAGTTTCTGTATGTGCTTCACTCATTTTCCCCAAATATTAATATCACAACAAGATGATTGCTAAAATAAAAAGTGTTGTTAAAATACTATTAACTAATCTGTACACTTCTCTTTACCCTTTCTCCCACTAATTTTTTTTATTTTTGTCCAGTATCCAAATCTTAAGATTATATAATGTGTTTAGTTTTCATGTTTCTATGGTCATCTTTAATCTGGAACAATTCCTTTATCTTACATGACCTTTACACTTTTTTATATTCACTGGCCAATTATTTTGTAAAATGACCCTCAGTTTCAGTTTGTCTCATGTTTTCTTGTGATTGAATTCAACTTTATACATTTTGGCAAAAATGCTATAGAATCATATCAAGAGGAACATGACATTGATATGTCATATTATTGATGATGTTAACTTTGATCACTTGATTAAGATGGTGCCTGCCTGGTTTCACAGCTCTAACATTACTTTTTTTCTCATTTCACTTAATATTTTGAGGGGAGAAATTTTGAGACTGTGTAAACATCCTGTTTCTCATAGTCTCCTGATCATCTGTCTCCCATGAATAATTCCTGATAATAAGTTATTATTGTGAAATTTTCAAGTGGAAATTTTTATTTTCATCATTCCTTTTACATAGTTGGAATTCACTAGAAGATATCAGTTGGAATTCACTAGAAGAACCTCCCTTTCATCAATATGCATGCATAGATGTTTTAGTCTCTGGGTTAGATCCATGATTATCATTATTCACCTTGTTCTTGAAGTTTTCCCAAATTTGAAAGTTAGAAACTCAAGTTGGCTTCTGTGTCCTTTTGACATGGAAGGTAGTTTTTGAAGAGGAGGAAAAAGGGAGCTCATACTTAAGAAGAACAGTAATTGAAGCAGGGTGAGTGGCATAAGTGAAGAAGTGAGGGAAAGAAAAGCAAGTCTTTGTGCCACAGAGGGCCTTGGTGCTATAGAATTGGTGCAAAGTGAAGATCATCTCCACATGCTGTTCCAGCAGTAATAGCCTTTGCTCACCATTGCTCTTTTGGTCTTTATTCCTTCTTCATATTCCTTGGTTTTTCTTATTCCTCATGTCAGAATTGTGGTTATTTTCAGTTTGTCCGTTATGTTACCTCCATCTGTTTGCCTGTCTGCTTCCTCTGCTCCTAGTTGTCTGGCTTTCTTATTCTCCTATTATCTCCTGATTGACTTATCCTATATATTAGTAATATGACATTTTTCTTACTTAGAACTATATCTTACATTTTCTTTCAGTTTTCATTTAGGCATACCTTTTATAACTAGGCACATTTCCTAGTCTGACCTACATAGGTTTTCTTATTTGTATTATCTTTCAGTGTGGTGATAACCTTTGCATTTTCCATCTGTATTTTCTAGATTCTAAAGTGCTTTTTAGGCTACATAAAGTGATTGATGATATCTGTCTTTATATTTTCTCTGTGTCTTTCAAGGTCTCTAGTGCATTATTAGATGGCCTATTAAACTGAACTCAGAAATACCAACATTCTTTACTTCTGTTCGTTTCTCTGTGTCCTGAGGCTGTATCTTGTGTTGACCATACAAAGCTTATAAGAGTTTTCTCTAGTTCACTTAAATTATCTGTGAAGTAAGAAGAATGTTGATATTTATTTTATTTATTTTTAAAATTATAGCCAGGACTAAAAAGCTCCCCCCACCCTCTTTAATAGCCACAATTTCAGTGATTTAATTTTTTCTGCTCATAGTCCTTAAATCTCTTGAGCCAGGAAATCAAAACAAATGACAAGTTCATAGTGTTGCTGTCAGAGCACTTAATGTACTTTGAAGAGGTTATAACTTGCCCATGTTTTACCAATATAGATTTATAAAATAATGAATATTGAATTTAGTCAGTGTTTGCATGCCCGTATATATTCCGTGCATTTCATGTTTTTGCTTTTCAGTGATGGACCAATGAACAGAACCAAATTTTTTGTTTCTAGTCTAATACCACCTTGCTCAAAGAGCAGAGTTTTACATCATGTCTGTTTACTGTGCCTGTACAAAATCTAATATCTATGTGTATGGACCTCATTGTTTGATATTTTGGCAAGAAAACTTACTTTTGAAAAATGATGGAGCTGTACTATTTGTAATGTGGATGTCCCTTGGAGTATTGTCTTAACACCAGTCACATGAGGACTGTGCATAAATAATAGTTGAATAAGGAGAAAAAAATGTTACTTTTATTATCAAGAGAGGTGTACTGTTAAGTGTCATGCTTTTATTAAGTGTTACTTTGAATTTGCATTTTAAAACAACTAATACTGGTACTTACTTAACTAGATTTTATATGTATTTTCGCACATGCTACTCGTATCTCCCACTACTTCTAGATAACAAAATGACTTTGTTAAAATCACTGAAAATAGCATTTTGTCATAAAATGCTAATGAAATATATAAAAATTTTTGTTATATTTAAGTGTTAGTAACTTAGCACAGTCAAGAATGTACTTATAATATTGACTATATTGGCACTTTAAATGGAAGTACAATGCTCCTTTTTCTCACCATATTCTCACTTTACCTGTTTTAGCAATAGCTGTGAAGAAAACCAATCTCCATTCCTTTCATGGAGTAGGAGGCCACAGAGAATGACGTTATAGCTTAGTGATTATTGAGTTGATTTACCTAGATGTTAAATCTGTTTTCACTTAACCTAAAACCCTTATGGGGATTTTTGTCTGTCTGTTCTTTTAGGGTGACGCAGACTTATGATGCAGGTGCATGTATCTACTTCTATTTTGCCTTTAACTACAGGGGAATTAGTGACCCACTGACCGTGTTTGAACAAACAGAGGTAATTTTGTATACATGCATATACAAAATAGCTTTCACATTCTTTTAGTAATTTGAATAAATTTTAGCATTCATTTGTGAATTTTAGTTTGACTCTTCTTTAATCACACCTGGTATGCCTGGCTGCTAGCCTGTAGAAATGAAAAGTGTATTTGTTGTACTGGTTTGGGTACTAAATTTTAAGTCTAAAATGATTGTTCTGTATAGCTGTAGCCTGAGATTCTTAGATTGTTATTTATACTACATAATAGTTAATGATATTAAATAACAACAGGAATCTTTGCCATCCCTTTGGCAGCCTACCCATCTCCAGGTGGGAATTGCTATTGAGGTCATGTGTTGTCCTAATATCATTATTCTAGGTTTGTAGATTCTTTGAGTGTTGAAAGTGTATGTAAGCTATTGGCATTCATTTGTTAGAAGTGTCTATTATGTGTCCTTAAGCTGTTAGTTTTTATAAAGCCTTCTGTTGATGTCCAGTATTTCTCATTACAAGTATGTGTAGAGTTAAACAGATGAGACTATAGAAGACCCTGTAGGAAATAGTTTTCTTAGAAACTCAGATGCTCTGGTATTTGAATTCCATTGTGTTCCAGTCCATAATTTCAGTGGTGCCACACGTGCACATGTTTAGATCCAAACTGTAGACATAATTTGGTGGGCTCCCCACTACCCCTCTTCCTTTTTTTTAATGCACCTTTTTTGAAGTATAATTGAAATAACAGTAAACTGTACATTTTAAAGTAATATACATGATGTTTTATCATAAGTATGTAGTACTGTCACCCTAATCAAAATAATGAATATTTTTGCCCTCAAAAGTTTGAGTATATTAACCCCTTAGCCTTTCAGTGCTTTGGTGGTGTTCTTTCTACCAAAGGTTCTTTCCCTGCTGTACCACAGAGTGAAGCTGTTTCCTTTTCCTAGTTTAAACTGCCACTTGCTAGGTGCTACTGATCTAAAGGAATTACTGCATTAATGAAGTAACTTGTTAGAAATGATAAATTCTAAGAGCAGATCTAGTATAGTTATGATTTTTTTTGGAGAACCCTAAATCCTAAGTAATGAGGTTCATGTAGATTACATTGCAATGGGATATGGTCCATTTGTCTCACTGGGGCCCTATTCTACCCTGACCTGTCTCCCCATGGTTTATGTGCACTGGAATAATTCTTAGACATGCGAGGGACTGTAGATATTTCACCTCGTGGCTAATACATACTCATGAATAATTAAGAATCAAAGGTAATTCCATTTTCTGTTGCCCTTTCTCACTCTGCACTTCAGTCTGTATTTTGTTATAAGTGTTTATCCTTTTAAACTGAAAGTTCCATAAGGAACTGAATCAGTGCCTAATGTGTCAGGAATAGTAGAATGACAAAAATGAAAGGAGGAAAATGCATATTAGAAGTCTCTCACATAGAATTAAAAGCTTCTGATTAAAAGTATAAAACAAGGGAAAACAAGGTTTTTCCTCCCACACTTTCGTACCCATAGAACTGCTAATTTATCTCATATCATTGACCTAAGAAGTGTTCTCCATAAGGATTTTTACAGTTGATCCCTGATAGCTTTGGGGTTGATTTTTCCCTCTGATGTTCATTGTGTGATATTAGGTAAGTAATTTAACTTAGTTAAGCCTAATTTTTCTGTCTGTGAAATTAGTAATTGTAATAATTTCATAAGGCTACAGTGAAAATAAATGAGATACTGCAGGCAAATTGCTTGGTACCTTTCTGGACATACAGTAGTGGTCTGTTGATGTTAATTACTACTGCTTGTTGGCATAACATATTTACTCAAAGTAAAACCTGACTCCACATTTACAACTTTTTACCTGTTAACAATTTAGTACTGAGGTGGTTTGCCTCCCTCTCCCCCCAGAATCTCAAAGTAATCTTCGTAGATAATATGACTCTTCACTGGGAAAAAAATTACAAAGCTAGCCTGCAAATTTTAATTGCTTTTTAAATGAAATTAATCTAAGAAGGAGGAAAATTAGGCTCCTAATTTGTTATTTAACACAAGAAGTATGTATCTCCTTTGGAAATTGGGTTTTACCCTTTAACTCCAAAGTGAAATCTAAGTAGCAGTGATTTTTTTGTTTTTTTTTTTCCCCAAATACAGGCAGCTGCTAGAGAAGAGATCCTTGCAAATGGAGGGAGCCTGTCACATCACCATGGAGGTATTCTTTTTTGGGAGCAAAATTTCTAGTATTCCTACTTTTAAAAATATTTGGTTCAATAGAATTCTGGGGAGAGTCATAATATGAGTAATTGGGAAACACTTGAGATTTCTTAGACACTTTTATGTCTTAGGATGACTGACTGAAATAAGTAGGTAGGTTGGCTTGACAAGGCTGCCTATGGCTGGAACCTAGCCAACATTCTGGGTTTTCAGGGGTCTCATGTTACCAGAGAGTAGCCCAGCTTGCCTGGGAGATAATTGGTCATTACAGCAAAAGTTTTTAAAGGAAGGAAAAAAACAACACCTTTCATAAATGATTTTCAGCCACTGTTGGAATATAGGTGCACATCAGTCATATATGTACTGAAGAGCTATTTGTTTTACCTACATAAACCAAATTAGGTAGGATATGAAAACTTTTTTTTCATGATTTTAATGCTGCTTTATTATTACTTGGTAGTCATTTTGATAAATATCAAGTTTTGTCATAGAATTTATTATATCACCAATAAACATGATTGTGATACATCTACCTTCATAAGCTTTGGGAAGTAGTATGAGGCAATCTTCTAAAAAATTAAACAGTGGCCATTCTGTCATTAAAATCTTAATTTTTGAGATTATTTACCAGTTCTATAGCAGAAATTTGTTCTTAATATATATCTCTGCATATAATTTAATGCTTAGAAAAATAGAAATGTAGGTTTTTAAATTTTAATGAGATCATGAAGACAAATGACCACCCAGTTTAAAATTGAACTCCTACACCTGCCTTGGATTCTCCATATCCTTCTTCCCTTATTTTATTTTCATTCATAGCATTTACTATCTAATATGCTGTGTGTTTGTGCTTTTTAAAATTATGTTTCTCTGCCTACTGGAACATTAGGATCCTTGAGGATGTGGATTTTTGGTTTTTTTGTTGCTATATACCAGCACCTGAACTGCTTAGCCCACGCAGCCTCTACATTTGTGTAGAATGGATAAAGAATTTTGGTGGGAAAAAGAGTTGACTATAAAAGGCTTATGTTCATATAGCATTCTTGCAGCCAGGCCTGGAGAAGATTGCTAATGTGGATGAATGAAACAGAGAGTTCCTAGCCCCATTATATCATTTTAATCTTTTGCTGTAATCTCACTTTTTTCTTAACTCCCACAAATAAAATTTTAACTTAGTTGTCTGATAAGCATTAAAGTGAATGAATTTGCCCTTTCCCTTCCTTCTCATTATCTCTTCCTTTGATTGAATGTTAGAATGACAAAAGTGAAAGGAGGAAAATGTATATTAGAAGTCTCTCAAGTAGGATTAAAAGCTTCTGGTTAAAAGTATAAACCTAACTGGAGAATTTCATGCTAAGTGAAATAAGTCAGTCCCAAAAAAACAAAGGCTGAATGTTCTCTCTGATATGTGGATGCTAACCCATAACAAGGGAGAGTAGAAAGGGGAGGCATAGAAGTTCATTGGATTAGACAAAGGAGAAGGAAAGGAAGGAAGGGAGGTGGGATGAGAATAGGAAAGACAGTAGAATGAATTGGACATAACTTTCCTATGCTCATGTATGGATACATGACCGGTATAACTCCCATTGTGTACAACCACAAGAATGGTGGTTAGAATAAGTTATACTGCATGTATGTATAAAAATATATATCATAATTTAAACTATTATCATGTATATATAAAAAAAATTTTTAAAACAGTAAAGATGGTGGAATATGATGGACATCATAGCACTAGCTTTATGTATGACTGCATAAATGGTACGATTCTACATCACATACAACTAGAGAAATGAAAAGTTGTGCTCCATCTGTGTACAGTGAATCAAAATGCACTCTGCTATCATGTAAACCTAAATCGAATGAATGAATGAATGAATGAATAAATAAATAAATAAATAAATAAAAAAGAAAAAGAAGTGGGGCTGGGATTGTGGCTCAGTGGTAGAGCGCCTGCCTCGCATGCATGAGGCACTGGGTTTGATCCTCGGCACCACGTAAAAATAAATAAAATAAAGTTATGTCCATCTACAACTAAAAAAAAAAGAAAGAAAAAGAAGTGATAGAGTCCTGCAGTCTCCATGCAATAAGAGAGGAAAATTTTCCTCTGCCAAATACATTTAAAAGGAACAATAGGATACAAAAATAAAGTTATTTTTGACTACAAAAAAAAGTATAAACCTAATCTTCAAACTTTAAAGGAGAGAGATTTCAAAAAGAAACTTAGTTTTTTTAGCTTCTTTTAAATGTTCGGAAGATCATATAAATTATTTCAAATCTTTTTTATTCTATTTCAGAATGACACTATATTAATATGTAAAGAACTTTTTAAAACAGATAATATCATGAAGTATTCATATTCTCTTCAATCTGAATTGATTGCTTCAGTAAAGGAGGTAGAATAATTTAGATACGTTACTTATTTGAAGAAAAATTAAAGTGTCCTTTCAGAAACCAACAACTTTGCCTTTTGGTACGTCAACAACCAGTAGTGCACCTTTTTCTCATGTTACCAGAGTATCCCAGCTTGCCTGAGAAGTGTAGGCTCCATATTTATAATAGTAAATGTGAGAGAGAGATGACTCTGTAAGAGGGTGAGAGAAGCTGAATTGTGTATAAGGAGGAAACAGAAGCTTGGCATTTAGATAACTGGTTATTAGATGAGTTGTTTCCTTAATTGTGAGATAATATTCTTAGCTCAGTCAAGCTTTACAGTGTCAGAAATTCTGTAGAAGTTGGAAATGACCAAATGACCTGAAGCATTGCAGAGGAAAGCCAAACTCAGTTTTTTCCTCAGCTCTTCACCTCTTTAAAATCTAGTAAGATAGTCAAGTCACTCCAGCAGTGGCTGAGATGGCAAAAGTATAATAGGTGCTGATGTTACTTTTTCAAGTACATCTCAAACACTGAGAGCTTCTTGCTGGGCTGTAACAGAACCTACATAAATATACTCAAAGTAATGTATCTATAAAGCTGGCACTGCAAAAAAAAAAAAAAAAGTAATTTGCAAATTTAAAATAATACAATCAGACAACTGTAGTATAAATTTAATTAAAACTTGGATTTTATTTATGAAACCTGTGGAAATATACTAACGTTTATTATATTAACATTAACAGAGCCGGGTGCTGTGGCGCAAGCCTTAGGGAGCACTTAGGCTGAGACAGGAGAATCGCAAGTTCAAAGCCAGCCTCAGCAATGGCGAGGCGGGAAGCAACTCAGTGAGACCCTGTCTCTACATAAAACACAAAATAGAGCTGGGGATGTGGCTCAGTGGTCGAGTGCCCCTGAGTTCAATCTCCAGTAAAAAAAAAAAACATTAACAAGAAACAAGGTAATTAGAAAATAATAGTTGGAAAAATGTAAACCTTAATCTGCAGTGTCAGGAATATTCAGTCCTTGGTCCTAAAGCAAATAATGTAAATAGCTCCTGTGGATCCCCCAGCCCCCCGTCTTTTGGTGTGTTTTGAGGATTGAACCCTGTGATGTTTGTACCTTTGATTTCAGCCAGCAGGGCAAAAAGCAATGCTGTGATATTTTTGATACAAAGTATGCTTTTAATGCCTTTTAATGTCTTATAATGTTTTTCATATTATAAATATTATTGATCTGTTAACAAAGGAATGAAACACCCTTCCCTGAAGCTCCATGTAGACCAGTAGAGTAAAATATTACAGCGATTCAAAAGTCATTTATCAGAGCTGGTGGGATTGTGGTATCATTACTACTTTAAGACACCTTTTCTTTGAAAAGCACTCAAAAGGTGACTTTAATAAGCATGGAAGTGCTATAGATGTTGAAACAGTGAAGCAAAGGGAGGAAAGAATAATAGAAAATGATTAACATTTATAAAGCTGTATAAGTTTGTTGGAGTCTCTGTATGACTTAATCTCCTTTTATCCTCCTGCCAATGCTGTGGAATGGGCATTATTCCTATCTTTCAAACTAAGACAATGACTCTTTATGTGTAGTACTGGCCCCCATATAAGCAATTGTTAGTGCCAGGATTTGAATTTGAACTCAGGTCTTCCTGCTTCAATATCCCTGTCCTCTTACTTAATAGTCAAAAATACCTGAAATGGTTACAATCTAAAAAGATTGAAATGGACAGCCTTTGAAAAGAGATATATAATTAGTTTTAGAAATATATATGAGAAGTACTACACATTACTCTTTTTAAAAATTATAAAGCCTTTAATTTAACATTAGTTACCTACCCTACTTTAGATGAAACAGATGAGCAGAAATGATTTTAAATTAATTAATATTTTAAATATTTTAAATTAATATTAATTTCCTATTCATAGGTATTTTTATTGTTTTCTCAGTTCTTGCCCATAAGTCAGTTTCACTTTCTAGTTGTCCATACTTCCTGACTGTAGGTATCTAACATGTCAGCAGTGTCAGGTAATCAAACAAATGTAGGTCAGATCATGTTACAGTCAAACTACTTATATAACTTGTGTATACTGTCGGGTTCTATGTTTAGAGGCCTTTATTTGTCAAGGACTCCAATTTTAGTGAAATAGTTTATTTTTAGAAATTATTGGCTTTAAGTCGAACGGACCTTAGTTTGAATACATGTTAACTTATTGCGAGGCTCTGCTACATTTAAATATAATTTTAAATTTCTGTCCTATTTCTCATATTTTTATTTTCTGTGTAATCAAAAATATGACTGCTTGGAAACAAATTCCAAACAACCTGGATTTCCCCAATTCTTGGAAAAAGGAACCAAGAAAGCCTGAATACAAAATATACTTCAGATGTGCTGAGACAGTAAAGATGCTTTCCCTTTTTAAAACTTAGATATTAGCGTGTTCTAGGGCTCAGCCCTCAGCCTTCATTCCTCTGTGTTCACTCCCTCTGTAATTATCCATCTCAGTCCCACAGCTTAAAAGACCATCTGTAAGCTGATGACTCCAGGTACCTGAAAACATCACCCCCTTTTTCCACTCTGTCTTCCGCTGGACTACTGCAGTGGCCTCCTAACTGATCTGCTTCCACTCTGTTGCCTTGCTTTCATTTCTCTTACTGCCAGAGCAATCTAGTAAGAAATCTCTGGTTTCTCCTTACATTGAGAATAAAACCCAAGCTCCTTAGCAGGGTCTTTGAAGATGTAGACAGTATTATCTATCCATCTCTCTGTCCTCATTTCTGATTACTTTTTCCCTCTAGCAGCATTGGCCTTGGTGTTCCCTCAGACATACTAATAATCTTTTTTCCCTCTTCAAGCCCTGTGGTATTTGTTTCTTTAATTTCTAATGTTCTTTCTCTTGTTCTTCCCTTATATATATGTATGGCTTTCTTTCCTTTATCACTTAGGTCTCCAGTAGAAATATCACCTTCTTAGATGTGTCTTCCTTGGCCTCTTCTGTAGTTTCTGTATTCCTGATTTGAATTCAGTTCAGTGAGCTTACTGACACTTTCTTTCTTGTCACTATGTTCCCCAGTCCCTAGAACAGTGACTGGCTGCTCTACATAGTTATGCAGTGGATATTCATGAACATGTTAAGTGAATGGATAGGTACATGCCCAAGTACTCACAAAACTTAGAGCAGTTTCACAAATTCTCACACAACTCTAAATGTTTCATATTAGAATGGCAATAGTCCCATTGCTAATTTAGCTTTAAACATTTAATAACCAGTCCCTGAGCCGGGTGCAGTGGCACAAGCCTGTAATCCCAGCACTTAGGGAGGCTGAGACAGGAGAATCGCAAGTGCAAAGCCAGCCTCAGCAATGACGAGGCACTAAGCAACTCAGTGAGACCCTGTCTCTACATAAAAACACAAAATAGGGCTGGGGATGTGGCTCAGTGGTTGAGTGCCCCTGAGTTCAATCTCTAGTACCAAAAACCAAAACCAAACAAACAAAAAAACCCAGTCCCTGTTTGAATATAGGAATATATTTAATCATAGGAAGACTCAGTTTATTTTATAATATTTCTGGGAAGGTATATTATCAGAGTCAGTTGTTCAGTGGATAAGTAGATCAGTGGAGAATAATGTGCATTTCTCTGTAGTCTGTACCACCAGCCATTTTAGTGTTCTTCCATAGGTACTTTATGTATATAAGGTTCCATTCACACTTTTTAAAAAACAAATATAAATTTGAGTGGCTATAAATAGTAAGTATTATATTTGGAATTAACTAGCCATGTATCCTTAGGGAAATAATTTCTTTGAATTGCAGTTGTCCTTACCTGCAATACAAGAATAATAGTACCTACCTCATAGATTAATTGGAAGACCTAACTATGATAATGTATGTAAAGTATCTAAAATGCCTTGTAGGTGTTTAAAAAATTGGAGTGCATTTTTTTTTTCTAACAGCAATAGCAGTACCAGGTGGAACTCTGGTTTGTATTCTTAATCTCTTGTCCTACCCCTTGAAGAAAGGGTTGCACTTTATCTGGAAAAGATCTATGTATTCAAAGGATATGAGTAGATGATGGACTTAATGCTTTGCCATCTATAACCTGCAGTTGATTTCGCTCTATAGGAAGGTCTCTTAAAATCTGTATGGCAAGAAAAAAAATTGTTTCACACTGTTGGCTAAGGAATTTGTTGTAGAAAAATGTCTCTTTTTATAATAGATTCTCTGCTTAAAATTAAAATTATTGCTTAAAATTATTTGATTCATGAATTTTAAGTGTCAGTTACTTGTCACTATATTTCATAAAGAAACCTTTTCAACATAAATTTTAAATAGTGCATTTAATTGTCCTGTTAAACTTAATCAGTACTGGAGGTTTTGAGGCATCACTTATTTTTTGTGTTCAAAAGGTTTTCCGTTGATTTGTACCCTCAACCAAAAACTCAACCTCAGAGGAGCATCTTTATTTACTGACCTTCAGGCACTGTCATGATGCTCTCAGTACCATTTTTGAGTTCCATACGAGAGGAGCTGGGGGTTGGGATGATATTGATGCAATTTCTCATAGTGGGTTTGGCCTGTAATTGTGATTAATAACAGTTGCTTTCACTATCTGGAAACAGACAGGCTGGTTTGTCTGCCTACAATCATGCTGTGATAAATGGAGCTATTTTAACTCTGGTTTTGTGTATCAAAGAAAACAGATGTAGTCTGGAACTGGAGGCTATAAGAAATATAAAGTCTGCTTAACTTAATCTTCATAATGCTTGTTTTTGTAACTGACGAGCTGGGCAGTTTAACCAGCAGAGTTTATGTCAGCTACATATTTTATTTCAATTTATGACTTAAGTTTTTAAGTTGTTCATTTGCTAAAATTATACCTATCACTTTGTCAGAAAGTAAAATACCTTGATTAAGCATAACCAGTCCTAGTTTAAATGTTGGTATCTTCATCAGAATTATTTCCTATTTTAAGCACAGGGCAGTTACTTAGCTCTTTCTGTGGTCTTAACAAAATTTAATAGTGTCAGAAACTTTTCAAGTAAAAGACTACTCAAAAGACGCTGTGCAAATATCAGCTTTGGGATCATTTGTTTATAAATATGTAGTGTGAAATTAAAAGCATATAGGTTGGAAAGGAAAAAATAAAACTGCCCTCATTTGTAAATTACATGATTGTCATTGTAGAAAATCCCAAGGAATTTGCTCAAGCAAAATTGCAGAATATAAGATTACACACAAGGGGCTGGGATTGTGGCTCAGCGGTAGAGCGCTTGCCTCGCATGCGTGAGGCCCTGGGTTCGATCCTCAGCACCACATACAAAGCAATAAAATAAAGACAGTGTGTCCATCTACAACTAAAAAAAATTAAAAAAAAAAAAAAAGATTACACACAAAAATTAATTGCATTTCTATATATTAATAACACATATACTATTATATACTATGTATATACTGTAATATTATATATTATATACTATGTATATACTATAATAATAATACATATACTATAATGTACCAATAAAAGAGTGGGGAAAATAATATATATAGAAACCAAAATTTAAAACACAATACTATTTGTAGTTCCTCAAAAAATGAAATAGGCATAAATCTAATAAAAACATGTACATACTTACACATAAATCTAACAAAATAATCTGTGTGCTAAAGATTATAGAATGTTGAAGAAAGAAACCAAGGAAGACCTAAGTCAGTGAAGGAACATACAATGTTCATGGGTTGGTAGAAGATTGTAGTAAAAATGTCAGTTTTCTCCAAATTTGGTACATCTTACCAAAATCACAGCAAGGATATTTTGTGGATATAGAAAAGATTATTCTAAAATAGAAGTAGTGGGGCAAAGGAACTAGATAGCTAAAACAATTTTGAATAGAGAAGAATAAAATGACAACTATCAATCTGCCTGATTTTTTTTTTTAAACTGGGAATTGAACCCAGGGTGCTTTACCACTGAGCTACATCCCCAACCTCCAACCTGTTTATTTTTTATTTTGAGATAGGGTCTTGCTAAATTGCTAGACGCTGTGCAAATATCAGCTTTGGGATCATTTGTTTATAAACATGTAGTGTGAAATTAAAAGCATATAGGTTAGAAAGGAAGAAATAAACCTCACTGAGTTGCTAAGACTGGCCCTTAACTTGTCCTCCTGCCTCAGCTTCCTGAGTTGCTGCAATTACAGGCATGCACCACCATGCCCAGCAATCTACCAGATTTTGAGTCTTATTTTATAACTACAGTACTCTATGTTGTTTTGAAGCAAAGACACATAGATCACTGGAACAGAATTGAGAACCCAGAAGACCCACGCATATATATTCAGCTGGTTTTTGACAAAAATTCAAAAGCAATTCAAAAAAGAAGTACATCCTCTTCCAAGAACTGGAGCTGGAACAATTGCAGATCTATAGGCAAAAACAACACAAAACAAACTGACAAGACATTGACCCAAACCTCACATCTCTACAAAAATTCACTCAAAATGGGTAATGAATTTAAATGCAAAACATATGTTTTTCTTCTAAAACATATGTTTTTAGAAGAAAAGAATAGTAGAAAATCTTTGGGATTGAGGCAAGACTGGACACCAACAGTATAACCCATAAAACTGGATTTCATCAAAAATAAGAATTTTTACTTTGTGAAAGACTCCATTAGGAGAAGAAAAAGAGGTTACAGAGTGCCATAAAATATGTGTGAACCGCACATCCAAAAATAAGACATCAAGCCGAGCATGGTGGCGTAAGCCTGTAATCCCAGCACTTAGGGAGGCTGAGACAGGAGAATCGCTAGTGCAAAGCCAGCCTCAGCAACGTCGAGGCACTAAGCAACTCAGTGAGACCCTGTCTCTACATAAAACACAAAATAGGGCTGGGGATGTGGCTCAGTGGTCGAGTACCCCTGAGTTCAATCTCCAGTACCAAAAAAAAAAAAAAAAAAGACATCAGCTGTATTCATAATAATCCCAAACTGAGAATCCCATATGTCCTTCAGCTGGTGAATAGCTAAACATACTGCAGTACATCCATACCATGGAATACTACTCAATAGTAAAAAGGAATGAATTATTGATGTGTATAACAGCTTGGCTGAATCTCCATGGAATTATGCCAGGTATATAAAAACCAACCCCCAAATATTACATAAACCATATGATTCTATAACTTTTCTCAAGTGACAAAAGGCAATACAGTGATCCTTTTGGTGATATAACCTGTTGTATATCTTGACTATCAACATCAATATCCTATTTTTTTGCTAGCCTTCAGATGAGTGTAGCCTTTCCAACATTGAATCTTGATCAGATTACCGTAAGAGCAGAAATTTTGTTTTGCCCTTCAAATTAATTTTTCCAGTTTCTCTTTGTGGTTGACCTTTTTTCATAGACCTTAGAAGTTGATTATAATATTTTTCTACTAAAGCAATATTGTAAACAGGTACCCTAAGAACAGACTAAAAACCAATTTAACCCATAATTTAGCAGAACATTATACTGCTTCAGCTATATCATAAATTAAGCAGATTTGGGAGCTGACAGAAAATCCATAGCAAGAATGTTATTGATTTCTGCCCTTCCCACCCATGTAGCTATAGATGCTCAGTTCAAGAGAAGGGTCAGAGAAAACATTGTGCTTACTTTATTCTGCTACATGCTCTATTTGTAGTTTTTCCCAGCCTCAGCAGTATCATTAGGAGAAGATTGGTGGCTTGGTTACTACTGTTGCTCTTTAGACTTCTAAAGAGAATTTTTTCTTCCCCAGTTTTATGTGTGGGACAGAAAATTGTTTGTTAGTCTGAAAGCACCTACACTACATTATTATATTGTTACAGAATACTTAACTTTTCATGGGTAGTTTCATATGATTAGCAAACAGTCCTAACAGATAATCCTTTAATAAAAAAGTGACTTTAGGGAAAATTTATTTCTTATGTTCTCTGTAACTGTGCTGGCCAATGCAGAAACCCCTAGTTAGTGTACATGTAGTCATTTACATTTAAATTCTGTAATTAAAATTTAAAATTCATGTCCTTAGTTACACTAGATGCATTTCAAATGCCTTATAGCCACATGTAACTAATGACCATCATGTTAAATAGTGCAGGTATAGAATATTTTCTTTCTCATAGAGTGTTCTTTTGGACAATGCAGTGAAGCTTTACTTTGCATGTATTTCCACTTATTGGTTAGAAAAATGGCTCCCAAAATATGACTTGGAACTTTTTTTTTCAGTAGACATTAGATTAAAGTAGCATTTGTCATTAATGATTGATATTCTCACAGTTTAACTTTTGTCTGCTCCTTTTCCCAAAATTTCTCTCAATTTGATCAGTAATGTCAAATTTAGAGCAAGGTCCTGTTGCAAATGGCAGTAAGTCACTTGCTGCTGATCCAGTTAGCTGTAGCAGTGACAATAGCCTTTATGGAAATTGGGTACCTGGAGACAAGCACTGGAAAACAGATGGACATCAGGAATTCTCAGTCCTGGTACTGTTTACATTATTAGCCAGATAATTCTTTTGTTGTGGGGACTGTCCCATGCATTTTAGACATTTAACAGCATCTGTGGCTTCCACCCAATAATTGCCGGTAATGTCCCAGTTATGACAACCGGAAATGTCTTTAGACATTGCTAAATGTATCCTGGGGATGAAAATCATACTAGTTGAGAACCACTGATATAGTTCAGAGAATACTAGAGATTGTGAAGGAAATCAGAATTTGAAATTTCATGATGTACCTTCTTTTGTGTTTGCTACTACACAACAATTCTGAATATATACAAGAAATAATGTCAAAATATAGGAAATGCAGACCAGCATAGTGGCGCACGCCTGTAATATCAGCACTTTGGGAGGCTGAGACGGGAGAATTACAGGGTTCAAAGCCACAGCAAGGCACTAAGTGACTCAGTGAGACCCTGTCTCTAAAAAACAAAATAGGGCTGGTGGTGTGGCTCAGGGGGTGAGTACCCCTGAGTTCAATCCTTGGTTAAAAAAAGTGTGTGTGTGTGTGGGGGGGGGTGTATGAATGAATGAAATGCAAGACATGCAATCAAAGGAAGTTGAGGAAACCCATATTGTTTTCCCTAGATACTATAATTCCTACACCATATCGCAAATGGCTTAGGAATAACTGCAGTTCCATAATGTTTTTATTTCAACTAACATTTATTGAATTCTTACTAGGTGACATGTACTATGTTATGCAACAGAGAGAAATAAAACATGGCCTTGGTCTTCAAGGAACGTATGATGCTTTCTGTCTTTTTTGTTCTTATCTATCTCATATTATTTGATCTTTTCACAGGCTTTGCTCTTTATTGTATGGATAATTTTTTTTAGTTATAGATGAACACAACACCTTTATTTTATTTATTTATTTTTTGTGGTGCTGAGAATTGAACCCAGTGCCTCACAAGTGCTAGGCGAGCACTCTACCACTGAGCCACAACCCTAGCCCCTATTGTATGGATGTTAATTGCTACTCTGGTTTAAATTTTAAGTGTGTCAAGTCATCATTTGTGAACATACAGTAGAATTAGGACTTGATTGTGATTCTGAAGATAGGCTCAATCCAGCTGTTGTGATCTGTTATCATCCTAATAATTGAAACATTTTTTTTCAGTTCCATAATTTCTAAAGATTTATTCAAGGATCTGTAAGCACTTACAGCTCTTTCATAAACTGCACAAAAGAAATCTTAGCATTAAGAAAACTGACATTTTGAGTATTGACAATGAGAGAAAAATCTTATAATACTGAACTTGTCCTCATGATATGAGAAGTTTAATTAGTAGAAAATATGTCAGATGACTTAAAGAAATCAAATTGACCTTTAGTACCTGCTAAGCATTAAATTAATTTTTATTTGAATGGTCATAGTCCCATCTCATTCTGCTAAAGGGTAGATGTTATCATCCTTCTGTTAGAGGTCTGTTGGCTAACATTCAGTATATACCTCCACTGAAACCAACCAACCAAACAGAAATGTGCTTCACATATAGCACACACAAATGAACCACTTCCTCCTTCTTTTAGGCCGAACCCCATCTGAAGAAATATCACAGTGAAATGCACTGTACAACTCAAAGAGTAGAAATAGTCTATCGTTTTTCTCTGTTTCATTCCTATTAGTGCCTAACAAGTTTCAGGATGCCAGAACCTCATCTGACAAGAGACTGGATGTCCTTGTAGTGCTAGTTCCTTCCATAATCTATCAGTAGGTTGGTCTGATTATTTAAATCTAGCAGAATCTCCTATGAGGAGAAAACTCTAGGATTTCTTTTTAAAATCTGACCTATAGATTAATGCTAAATAGGTATCTAGGATGCTCAAACTAAGTTTTCAAAATACAGGTTTTTTGGTTTTAATTATTGCTGTGTTGGGGATTGAACCCAGGGCATGTTAGGCAAGCACTCTGCCACTGAGTTATACCTCCAGCTCTCAAAATGTAGTCATTATAATAATGGGTAGTTGCTTTTGGCTTTGGCTAAATTCTACTTCTGTGTTTTAGTTTTAGTAGGCTTTTAACTGTATGGCTCATTTCATAATTCAGTCTTTTTAATAAATCTATAAAAGTCTTTTTGACTTTATAATCAAACTTAGAATTTAAAAAATTAAAATGTATCTAACTAGAGAGAACACTGTAACCACCAAACCCCAGACTTTTCCCTTTTATAATGAAACTATTTGATAGCTTTTGCTAAGTTTTTAGTCCCTTAAACCACAAGGAATAGTTCCAGATAATGTGAATATGAGTAGTCCCATGAATAGCCCCAGAGGGCTAGGATGGCCCCCATGTCCACATTTTCCACATACCAAATCACTTCACCCCGTGCCTCTCATTCTTTTATACTGTTGATCATACCACAGTGTTCATTGTTCCGTGACCTATTAGCATCCAAAGGGGATAGGAAACTATCCCTGAAAGCTTCCATTTTTCTCTGTTTGAAAAGGAAATTTTTTTTAAAGTACTGTATATTACAGAACACATTTTTTTAAAAACTGTATATTTATTATTCAAAATCAGACTCTTAAAAGGTGAGCTTGGGCTGGGGTTGTGGCTCAGTGGTAGAGCACTTGTCTAGCATATATGAGGCACTAGGTTTGATTCTCAGCACCACATATAAATAAATACAGTTCACTGACAACTAAAAAAAAAATATTTAAAGAAAAGACATTTTAAAAAAGTGAACTCAATTTTTAGTTTAATTAGACTCCCCCTACATCATTAGTTTTCATAATATTCAATTTTGGACCCACCTTTTTTGTACCTTGCAAAATACTTTACAAGACAAATATTTGGTTTATATACTTAGGACATGCTTTGTTAGAGCAATAATGAATTGTGGAATGTGTGGTCTCTAGTTTTTGAAGATGGTGGACCTAGCGTTTATAGCTCTAGCGTTATCTCTCAGATTAGGTCTATGTTTCTATAGTACTCAAAAGGAATGTCCTTGGCTCAGCAGCCATGAATACCCCACATGAGATGATCCAGGCCTAGAAAGAAGAATGTGCTTTAATGTGGTCTGAATGTGCATATGCCTTTTCAAGTGGATGACAATACCAGGTGTTAAAGTATTCTTAGGCTGTTGTTGGCTGTTTTTGCAGTTTTTATTCATCGTTCTTCCCTACTCCAGTGTGGCACACTACATAAAAGAGAATCATTTCTTACCTTTCAGAAAATGAACTGTGCAAATATTTAAGCAAGTACTGTGTAACATGTGTTACATGTGTATATATAGTACATATGTCTGCAGTACAGTATAGCCAGCTATTTTCTGAATGCTTTGCAGTGCAAGTTAAGGATTGTACAAAGGGCATTGTTGTCTAGCTATGGAACAAAATTCTTCAAAGTGTCTTCCTTCTCTGGGATTAGGCCTGTGGGGTTTATTGTTGTTTTAATCTGAGGTAGCCACAGAAAGTTCTTCTGAAGCCCCAAAATGTTTTCCAGTAATTGCCTTGTAAGGCACATTGTTTTTACTTAAACTATGTTTTCTTTTTGTACAATGTGGTTGACTTAATTTGTTGAGCAAAACCAAAGATTTCTCATCCCTTTAATTGCATAAACCCTGACTTCTAATCCCATTTCAGTTTTAGTTATCAGTATCAAAATAACCTTACAGACCTCTACTGCTAAAAGGTTAAATTCTTTCATCAAGTATGTTTATTTGGGTCCACAACTATGTTGGCTGTACTGTCTTTTTTTTTTTCTTTTTTTTTTTAACTTTCTAGTTCACTAATCAAATGTATTTTAGATTGATTATTGTAAAAGTATAAACCATAGAAAATTTGACAAGATAGATGTGTAAATTATCCTTCTGACAGAACTAATGATGCACTCCAAGCACCTTCTGTTTTTCAGCACTTGGCGAGCGACTTCATTAAATATGCAATGGCTGTTGGGTGGCTTCTCAGACGATGGTTCAGTTCCTTGTGGAATTGCATTATTACTAGAGGTGTAAAACCAGGCAGACAAGCTAGCTGTTGGGCATCCTGCTGAGCTTCTAATGTGCTCCATCTTGTTGGAGCAGTTGTTTGCAGTCTTTTCAGGACAATTACATCTATAACCACAGGACACATTCAGTGAAACTATATTACAGATAACAGTGGAGGCTGGCATTGACTGCTCTCATCCCTCTTGGGCTGTTTCAATGTAGTTAGCTTATAGAAAGTAACACAGTAATGTAATGCCACCTCCACACTCAAGAGTAGTGGCTTTTTTTTTTTTTTAATCTCACAGAGCACATCTGGAAATAATTGATTTTTGACTTCTTGAATGCTTAAATGATAATAATAATTCTTAAATGATAATAATTCTATGATTATTAGAATTGAATAGACTATAGATTCTAATCCATTTGCAGATGAGAAAGCTAAAGCTAAAGCATAGTCATGAGTTATCCCTTAAGTAAAAGGTCCTGGCAGAAAAATCTCTTAAGTGGCAGAGATTGTGTGAGTAGTAATTTGTACTTTTTTTTTTTTTTGCCTTTAGGTCTATTTTAAACAAAAGGTTTTATTTTGAATTTCATATTTTTTTCCCCTGCTGAACCTCATTTTCCCTCTCTTAGCACCAGCAATACTTTCTTATTTCTAAAAGCCAGGCAGAAATCATGCTATTTATTATTTTGATGACAATTTGATGGTTTCCTGGAGAACTGGACACAGAAGATGGTTTAAGTTGAGCTGAGATAGTATTTAAGGTTTCCAAAAGGCAGATGCTATGATGTATTGCTGCAGCCTGATAAATGGGAGTGCATTTTAGAGTGACAGGCTGAATAGTTTAATGAGAGAAGGTTTCCCATTTCGGTTGGTCAACAAATCACTGTTGATGACTTTGGATCATAATGAACATTTGTGGAAAATGACCATTTGAGTTCATTTATTACAGTAATGCATGTGTTTGAGAAATACTAACTGCACGTAATCCTGACTAAATTAAAAGACTTGCTTATTTTGCCACAGATAAGTCAGCATATTGCTTTGTTTTTCAGTGCCAAATTAAATTGACAGTTCAGAATTCTTTTACATATCCTTTCTTACAAAGGTTATATTTAGGAAAATTATGTTTTTATTGAGTGCCTTTTAAAATATAATTTATGCTGCTAGTTATTATGTCACTTGATTCTAAAACTAAATTAGTAAGACTTAGAAACAAGGGGGAGCATGATACAGTTTATAAAAGCTAAAGATTAAGATGGATTAGGCATCTGATTTTTTCAGTGCCAAAAATATTTATTAATTGGAAAAACAATAGGAAGAAGGTAACCATTATTTGGGAACATGGAAATTTATTTAAAAGCATATGACAAGAAAATGCAAAAAAGCTTTACAGCTAGATTTTTTTCCCCATAAGCCTATTAAAGATTCAGATGTTTTTAGAAAAGTCTTTGTGCTCCTTAAAATATTTTAAGGATCTATATTGTTATTTTTGTAAAGCATTGCCAACAAATGCATCTCAATATGATGTTTTTCTTTGGTTAACTTTATTTTCACTAAAACTTCGGTATGTTTTAGTAGTTAAGGTGGGGGTGGGTTCTTTTGAAATGCATGTTTTCCTCATCTTTTTTATTTATAAAATGGGCTATAATCTCAGTCCAAGCTTCCTTCAATCTCCATTTCATAGTTTACAGAGAAAGGAGACAGTGTGGAGCACAGACTTCCCCTGGGAATGCATTGAGCTTAATGAGCTTGATAGTCTGGTGGGCTCAATAAATCAAATAAAGCAAAACATTTCTCATTTTTGAATAAAAGCATTTATCAACCAGTGTTTGTTCATTCGTGGTCACAAGATTGATTGATTCCCAGCATCATAGTGTATATTGAAGCATTTTTTATTTTGTTTTTCCAGTGGGCAAGTTGCGGAAGCAGTGGTTAAAAGAAAGTATCTCCGATGTCGGCTTTGGAATGCTGAAGTCTGTCAAGGAATACGTGGACCCCAGTAACATCTTTGGAAATAGAAACCTTTTATAAATCCATTAGTATCATTATGAAAAATGTCACTTTTTTTTAAAGTCTTTAACTATATGGTTATACCAGTAATCAAATATATTAGGACTATATTTTGGCTACATTTGTTTGTTGTTTTACATAAGTTTGCTTTCGCTTTCATTCTGTAGTTTTGTTTTGTTTCCATATCTATGGATTGACAGATGGTGTTCTCAAATATCTCTCAGTGTAGGTATATCATTTTACAGCCAACTGGTTATCATTTCAAATTTTAGTCAAGCACCACAAGGCTACCAGATATTTCAGAGGAAGATGCTGCCTGCTATTTTATTGCTTCCTCTTGAGGAACAAAGGCAGCTTTTGGTATCCTCTATTGCTTTTCTGGCCTTTTTTTTTAAAAAAGAATGTTTCTAGGAAGCAGATATTTAGTAGGAAAAGAGTCCACTGAGGAGTGGTACAGGTATATGTTTTTAAAGAGCATATTCTACTGTGTTAGGCCATTAAAGGAGGTAAGAATACAGGCAACCTGTTACTAGGAGGCCTTTAATTCCATAAGGTGCTTGGCCTACAGTTTTCTTTGAAATTAGTATACAGTTGTAATCACCAGTATATGAATTACTCTGTGAGGGGACATATTTTTTGTTCTTGATGTTTCTCTTGCTGCTGAGGTATGAGTTTGTATTTGCATCACTGAGATCATTCATAGTATGTTGTGTAAGAAAAGGTGACTTATCCCTCACTTATCCCTGTGAAGGATAGGTTTACTATGAAATGAATGCCTTTATCCAACCTAGAGTCCCAGTGTTTGTCCTATGCTTGTTGCTGAGCTGCAGAAGCTGTAACAGGAACAGAAGGAAGATTCCTGACCCTGATGTCTCCAGGAAAGAATCCTTTGGCTAAAGAAACAGTCATGATTTAGCTATCGGATTTGAAAGCCTCAACAGTTTCAATAACAAAAATCTTTAATTTTTTAAATTAACCCAAATGACATGGTAAATTTTCATGTGAAAATAAGTTTCAAATCAGTTCTTAATAATGATTTAATGCCTTTTTTGAATTACTGGTTTAACCTAAATTTTAAAAAAATGTATTAATGCATATACCATAATCAAAAGTTTGAAATATCCTATTTCTTAAGTAATAAAGGAACATTAATCACATTTAGCAAACATTTTTACATTTAAACCTGGCTATTAAAATGAGTGAAATGATTACTTTAAATCACTGTCTGTCAAGGTTCATGTTTCACATTTTAAGATGGATTCTTTTCTTACTGCAATACCTAACTTTTGATAATTTTTTAAAACTAATATTTAGTCAGATAATGTAAGTCAAAATGCAGATGATCCTTTAAAAGGACACTGTATGTAGCAACAACTCCAAACTATTTTTGGGCAGTTTACTATCTTTTTTATCTGAAGTAGCCTTAACCAGAAAAGTAAAAATTTAAAATTGACAAAATGTATTTTTAAAACTAAAAAATGATAATTTTTAAATATTAAAATTGGCCTCAACCTAACAAAATTAAATCTATAAACAAATCAAAATTAAGTACTAATATAACTACAAAAACTAAAACTATGTATTTTTAGAAGCTGCCTCTCTTCATTGGCAATTTATTTTTAATTATAAAATTTCCAGCAGATCTATGCTTAAAACCCTTGATGATTTGAGATAGTTGGACACTTGATGAGGAAATTACCTCTAGAATGATAATATTCTCAACTTTATAAAATGCATCTATATTCATGAAGATGATTTCTCTAATTGGTGATCAAAATGTAAAATTAGTAAGGTACTGATATCTCACTGGAAGTGTATACATGTTTCTGAACAATTTTAAGAAATAAAACAGATTCACAAGCAGATCCATTCCTTTGCATGTGATTGTTCTCATATTCTTTCCCAGGGAGTTCAGATTTCAACAACCTTACAAATCTTTATTAGATATTAGAAAGCTATAAAGGTAACACCTGGAATTGTGTTTACTATTCTACATGAACCTTATGGAAATTAGTGATTCATGTCTTTGTTTTTCTTTTTCCATGTATGCAGGACTTCCCAACCTTAATTTTATAGTGGTGACTATATTTTGTAGTTGGAATCATTTCTTCAGATGATTTTGAAACACAAGAACCTTCATCAGTACTGTTTTACTCTGATTTAGTAAATCAGAAAGCCTTCCCCCAACTTTGATACACCCACATCTGGGAGGTGCCTGAGTACAGACTTAGTGTCTGTGGAGGACTAAGTTCATGAATATGCACAGAAGCACTTAAACCATACCTCTTGTTTTTGAAGTATCTGAAAATGGCTTCATAAAAGTTAAAGTCTGGAGAACATTGTCTATGTGAGGCTTCTTAACTCATTCTGAACAAGTTTATTTAAAATTCTGAAGACCCATAGCTTATTTGGTTTTCTAACTGGGTAACACTGATTTTCTTAAGCTAGTCATGTTTGTAATATTTTGCTTACATTTTAATGATGTCTCACTTGGTTGGGTTTTCAGTGGTAATGGGAACTTGCTACTAGTGAGAAATGGAATTGAAAAGACCTAATATGAACAGGCTTTACTGACCCTTGGAGAAACTGTTGCCTTAATGTTTGGTGCAATTTACAGTAGTGCAAAAGTGAAATTAGTCCTATGCTAAGTAACTTGAGCTTTTTTAGTTTGGTAAGAATTGTGGAAGTCATGTGTTAATTGTGCCCAGTATTTACCACAGAAAAGAGGATTATGTTCTTCTGCTTCTGAATAATTGGGGATTTTCTTCCTAAAAGTGCTTGTATATTATAGGACTATTATTCTAAAGTTATTAGAAGCTGGAAGCCATCTAATTGGCATAGCTGTGTTGATTCGGAAAACAAAAACACCGTAAAGGATGAGCTGCCATCAGTGTGCATAATATACCAGGTGCAGATGGTTGCAAGGAAACCTTTTTTTCAGAATATTGTATTAGTAACTAAGTCCTAGCTTGCATTTTTGAAAATGCCTTTCTGCATGTTGGCCCCAGAGATTTTTCCCTTGTCATATTTTTTCAGAGCTACTTCTTAATTGCAGTCAGTCATTGGAGCTCTGAAGTCCTAAGATGTAGTGTGTTCCCTCAAGTCTTCAAATGGGCTGGGTTTGGTTGAGCTTCTATTCCATATCAATACTGGAACACAGTTATTTAGTATGGATTGATTCACAAATTGCATGTGGTGGTGCTTGAGGCAGCCAAATGGAATGCTGTGGAAAGCATATCTACATTTTAAGAAACTGAGATAAGAGTAAAGTACAGCTTTAGTAGCTTTTTGTTTGCCACTTAAGCTTTAGCAATTTTGATTTTAATTAGGGCTTAGCTCATGGTAGGAAAAAAGCAGAAAGTATTACAAGTACCAGTTTCGGATTGAAGAATTCACTGTTCCACGTTTGGCTTTGAGTTATGGAAGCTTGACTTTGCCCAAGGCTTCAAGTTCCCAAATGAGCCATATGTCAACTTATTCATTTAATTCTTACTAATTTCACTTTCCTGAAAAGGAAAGGGGGAAAAATGAACTTATACATTGATGCTGAAATCCAGAAAGTGTGAAAGGTTTACTGAAACTGTTGAAATATAGTGTCTGATATGAAGGATGTAAGTTACTCAACTTTCTGTTCCCTAAGCCAAATAGTGTTTGTCTTCTGTGTGAAATTTAACTGTAAAAACTGCTTGTATAATGTCAAGAGATTATAGAAACATATTATTAATAAACTGGACTTGGGTCTAAGTTTTTTTTTTTCCTCAAGGGGAGTGTGAAGGTGTTATTTGTTCTGTTTGCATATGGGTTTTTCTTTCATCTTTACTTTATCATCTTAATGTTTCCACTGATCTGAAAATAGAAAATTAGTTTTTGTTATTTTATTGATGTAGCCTATTCGAGTATAACCTATGACTAAATCTATGTGGATTACTAACAGTATATTATTAACTAGGTTGTATCAGTCTCTATTTTTAAAAATCAATGTTAAATTCTTAGAGGGTGTTTAGTCTTTTGTAATTACAAAGCATTCCCTTTAAAACCTTGGAAGAACCTCAAAGAATGAGCTATCTCTTGCTTCTCTAACCACAGCAATTAATTACTTAACAAAGGAGAGTAAGGACCATGTATATCTATCACACTCAAGCCAAAGAATCATCACTGAATTCAGTTAATTTCAGGTCTGTGAAAGGATTTCTTTTTAGGTTCCCAAAGGATATTATTTTATGTATTTTTTCACAAAGGAAAAATAATACATTAAGTATTGCTAGTAACATTTTTCAGATGTTCTGAATTCCCATTCTGAGAGAGAGAGAGAGATCTGGTTTTCATGTAGATTTCTAAGTAACATGTATACATGCTTTTAAGGCACCTTATTGTTGGCAGCATTTTTTATGATCACTTTAAGCACTCCACATGAAACATGTTTTAACTCTTAATTAGATATTCAAAAAGAACATGACATGCTTATACTGGTATAGTTTCTATAAATAATTATTTACTGAGCTACTTAAATAGTACCCCCTTGCTCACAGTGCCTTTTTGGGATTTTCCCCCCATGAAATAGCCATTTAAAATGAGTGGAAGAGGATAAGTCTTTAAAGACAGAGGTTACTTATCAGTTCAAGGCTATTCCTCTTTAAGAACATGTCAGGAATTAAGTAGTTGTGTGTAGAAACACTGATAATCCTTTCCACAATGTTGGTTTGGCTTATCTAGTGTATTTAATTGTATGGTGGACTTGTACCCTCACATCTAATCGGTCAACAGGAATTTTCATCCCTACATTTTCATTCCTACTGTGCCAACCTAGCAGCCCTGAAGTATGGCTCTTCACCCAGGCTCGAGACACTTGCTCTGTGCTTTTGATGTCTGCTCACACCGCTCCCTGGGGAGCAGAGCCTGGAAAGGGGTGGGGGGGTCTATTCCTTATAATGTGTGTTAGTCCTTTTGTGTGGTGGTGCCTTCAGAATAATAAATATTTCTGTTCCTGAACAGTGGTAAATCTTATGAGAATTATGTGTAGGACATATTAATTTTTGTCCATTTTTGCTAAATCCTTTGGCTCTGATACAACTTGAATAAGATCTTATCCTGAGTCTTCCTCCAAGGCAGTGCATAGTCCTGCCAGTACTGTAGTAATCTTTTGGAAATTATGTGTGGGTAAGCACTTGTATGTAAGCCATTTTACTGCTGTAACTAATGCATACAGTTCTCTTTACATTTATTAGTCTAAAAGTGGATATGTAGTGGGAAGGGAAATTCCTGACAGATTCCAGTATAGCTTTGTCAGTTCAAACTGAGCCATGTTGTTTTCCATAAGGGCTCAAAACATGGTCTATATACCGTGCTTTCAGTGTATGTCCAGATTCTCTTTTATTGGTTTCCTCTAGTGTACTGTCTATAAGCAAATGCCCATGTGTGATTTTTTAAAGATGTGCTGGGAACAAATAAAATAATATCAAAACAGCTTATTGTTACAGAAATTTTTGTTTACTTCATATTGATTTCACTTAATCTGTGTTCCTTTTACTTCTGCCCATTAATACAACATCCTGCCTTCTGTAGTCATAAAGAATTGGCCACTTCTACTGTTGAAGAGCAGCTCTTCATGTGTATAAAGACAGATCTCATGGGCCCCCAGACCTTTTCCAATCAACATTTGCTCCTGTCATTTCTTGGACCCTTCACAATCATCCTCTCCACCTGTGCCCATTTGATGTTTTTAAAGTAAGTAGGCCTGAATACAAGTCTTCCAAAGGTGGACCAATGCTTCCCCTAGTATAGTTACTAATAAGTGCATTTTTTGGTGGACATTGCACTGTCAATGTACGCTGAAATTGAATTTAACAAAGTATCTTTTCTGTATGTGACATTCACGTCTCTCTGGAGGTGATTTTTCCAAACTCCTTTTCCTATTACTTTATTTATCCTCACTAAAAGTATTTTTCTTAGTGGGCTTAGCTCCAGGTTTTAAAAACTTTAGGATTTTGACTCTTACCCAGAGTATTTTCTGTCCCATCCAGCTTTGTATCATTAGTAAAATTGAGGCAAATACTGTCTGTATTCTCATGTAGATAGTGGCAGACAAGTTACTTTATAAGGGCTTGCTTTATCCACTATCCTGATCTTTCAGCCATGAAAGAGCATTTAAGTTCCACTTGACATACTATTGTATTTTTATATTTTGTCCACAGTCTTTTTATTCAATGAGTCAGTATCTATTAAGTAAACAATCATGTTTGCTTAATTTAACATCATCAGCTGCCAGACTCAAATACTGATAAAGCTTGCTGCCCCAATTTTCTATTCTACCGAGTCAGAAAAAGACACGAGATTTACTTTATCCTGTATTTGTCCTCAGGGGCATGTCTTTCCAAAAGACTCGTAAACCCAGGGCCTACTATTGGCTGATGGACAAATTCGGAAGTCCATCCTTGCATATAGTTCTGCCATGTCCATTGTACTTCATGGTGCTAACAACAAGAACAAAAAGTAGGATCTGTCTCACCATGAAGCTGTAAAATAGGAAATGATGGGGTTCTAAAGGTTAAGAACACAGTTGAAAGAGTTCAAGACAATTCTGGGTATGCATCATTTTTCTCTACCAAGTATATATCACTTTCCCTATTTTGTAAAATGAAAATCTATGAGGTCCCTTCTAACTCCTCTCAGTGATTCCAATTGCCCCTAAAATTATTAATTATTTAATTTTTAATTCTCCCTTCATATGCCAGAACTAGAAAAGAGGTAATTTTGTTTCCACAACAGTACTGCCAAGGAAGTAGAATTAACACCTTTTTATTGGTGAAAAAAACAGTTAAGTTAGTTAAACACTCACTCTTAGTGGTAGAAAGTGGCATTGCTGGGTTATGCTGGTGGGTGTGACCATACCCTGTACCTCTATGCTGGCTGCTTCACTGCTGTCTACCCCTGTGCAGGGTAACTTGTCTGTACAGAATTTCTGCTTTTTAAAGCAGATTATTAGTCATTGTCCTTTTCAGAGGGGGCAGTAAGGAAATGCAGTCCCCTACTATAGAGCGGAAGCTGCTGTCTTCGGGAACATTTATCACAGAAATAGCAGAAAGTCTTTTGAAAAAGATGATGTCTTGCTCTGTAAATGTTTAATCTACAATGTTGTGCATGAATCAGTTTATGGGTTTAATATGAAACCCAAGTGCAAATGCAGCATCTGATGGACTTAATAAATTTACAGTTTTGACTAATTTTGTACTCTTGGAGCTACATTTTAAACTACAAGATAACTTATTTCTGTAAGTTTTACATTTTCCAGAGAGGCTGGAAAGTGAAAGAGCTGTTTAAAGAAATGTTCTGTTATAATCTAAATTTAGAATCTAATCTAAGTTTAGAATCTGACGGTTATAGTCATAATGATTATGTAGTTGGCCAACTACGAACCTAGAGTTACTGGCTCATCAGAAACTGTGCTGTTGGCTTAACACTAAGGGCATGGCTCAATAAGTAAAAACTATGGAAAACTCAAGTGTAATTTTAATCAGAGGGAGGTCAACACTGGATAATTGGGAGGTAGTGGGTGTCATGCTAATGTTAAGAGGCATTGAGCTACAAGTCACACTAATACCAGGAAGCTACTCAGTGGGGCAGGGAATGCCCTCAGGAAAGCACAAGCTCTCAGATGTTTCCAGATTTTCCATGGTCATTAAGGAAGAGAAAAAGGAACCTAATTTGAAAATGTTGATGTTCACTTGAAATGAAAATTTTGTCTTTGGTGATGTTATTCTTTAAAAGTGAGATGTTTTAGATAGCCACACTCAGCTTATCTAGAGTTGGACTTGAGCACTTCTCACTCCCTGGGACAGCATTGTGGAAATAAGCCCAGGAGAGGATTTCTGGGGCAGCAGGATCAGAAAGTTAACTCTTTTAATACTTCCCATCCAAGTCATCTGCCCTTTCTTATCTCATATTTCCTAATAATTTTATATCTCCGGACATTTAACACATAGCTCTCTAAAAAAAATCATTCTAATGTTGAGCCAAACCTATCATGACTATATACATACACACACACACACACACACACACACACACACACACACCCCACCTGTATCACACTTCACCCTTTATCATATCCAGAGAGAATGAGTACAACTGTCTCATTACAAATGATTCAATTCTTTCCCCGTAAAATCCTCCAAGCTCCCAGTGGTCTGCTTCTCAAGACTGGGTCAGAGTTTGCCTGACTTTCACAGATGGTAGTAGTGCAGACATCATGCCACAGCAGAGGTCACAAAGAGAAACTGTCATGAAGAATACAAATCCTTTGGCTGGCATAGTATGTCATGAACAAAGGATCCTGTTCATTGGGTTCTACAGAGAAATATTGTTGTTTATACCTATAATCCCCAATGACTTGCAATGCTGAGCAGGAGGATTGCAAGTTTGAGGCCAGCCTGGGCAATTTAGTGGGACTCTCAAAAAATATAAAGGGCTTGGGATGTAGCTCATGTGTAAAGTACCCCTGGGTTTAATCATCAGTACCACTAAAAAAGGAAAAAAAAATGTTCATTTTTGAGAAAATGGATATAACTACTTGTATACAAACACAGGCTCAAACTCTGTATGTGCATGTGTTGAGGTCAAAGGGTTAACTAAGATTATTCATAAAATACTGGTCTTACATGAAATTAAACTCATGAAATACTGGTCTTACATTTGATCCCTTTAAAATAGACTGTGCAGATATTATAAAGATATCTTACGAGGAAAAGCTTTAGAAATACAGGGAAATCTCTCCCCCTCTGTCAAGGAAAGTGCTTCTAAAACTGTTAGGTGTGCTCTGGAAGCACAGAACAAAGCTTTTTGTCAAAACTTTAGTGATGAAGGCTTTTGAGCAAATAGCAAACTGTGGAGTCACTGTAAAGCTGCTTGCCGTTTAGCATAAAGAAGCAGAGCAGGGTACTTTGAACATGAATTTAATAGATGTATATCCTGGGGCTGGGGATACAGCTCAGTGGTAAAGCACTTTCCTGGCATACACGGATTTAAAAAATCAAACGTATATCTGAAAAATAAAGGACAGTCAGTGCCTGGGAAGTTAAGAATGCTCTCACCTTCCCCAAACTCCTCCAGGCCTGTGAACTTTTTAAATATGGTTCACAGATTGCTGTTACTAACAACCATATGAATCCAGGTAAGTACTTACTTGACTGGAGAGCCAGCATAAGGAAGGGAACAAATGACCTTTATTCCTTAAGTCAGTGGTAGGAGCAGTCAGGATTTCCTGATGCATTACTTTCCAGGAAATCCCAACTGCCCAGCATCAAGGGGTTAAAAAATGTTCTGAAAAGCTTTTTATGTTCTGCAAAACTAAATTACACATACATGCAAACCACAAACACACAGCACCTGGATAAATAAATTTTAGTTGAATAAAGGCCAGGCTATTTGCAAAAGGGAATCTGGAAAACATTTGAGAGGCTAACATTATTTACTTTATACTTTTTTTCTTTAGAAAAAAAAATAGTTTGGTTTAGGGGAAATAGGGAAAAAAACATAATTTTAATGTGGCTGAAGAAAATAGGATTTCAGTTCATTTACTTTCCAAATCAAATCTTAAGGGGTTATGTAGACAGAGGCGCTATCATGGAGCTATTGTAGCAAAACTTTATACAGAAGTTGGTAAACAAAAAACATTTTCCAGACATAGAATGTGATGTGGGATGCACTGTAGAGGTCATAAACATTGTCCTCCAAATGTGGAACGAAAGTATCACTAGTAAGTGATACAGTTAAAATAATTGCTATAAATTAAAATAACTAGATTGCATACATCAAATTTTCTGATATAATAGAACCTGAGTGCCAGGATTTCATGCTTCTGGGAAATTATGCTGAGCTTACTTCTGAGTACATATGTGACTTAGGTAGTTTCTCCCCAAAGAAAAAAAATCTCATGTAGAAATCAATTATGTTGAACCATAAGAAATTGCTAATTTGGTAGGTAAAAAACTGCCAAAAGCAGCAATTTAATATGATTTAAACTAATACTTTCATTTCTTTTTTTCTAAGACAGGTCATGGGATTACATTTATGGAGAAAGCAGTAAGGTGAGGAGAAACAGATAAGTTTTTTAGGATTCAGAAACTAAAACACCTGATCAGAATATATGGGGTTCCCAAAGGGAACTCAAAAAAACTATTGGGAGTTGTGCATTGAAATGAACATTATGAATCTATGAAATAAGTTTTCAGAATTGACCTTTTCATCAGTGGTAGGTATATAAAAAGCTTTTAGGGGGTAAGATGACAACATGGGAATACTGTGGAAGATTTTTCCTTATCCAAAACACTACAACATGGAAACAACAGCATACCCTAAATTGTACACACAAGGTAGGAATTAAGAACTGAATTCTCAGGGCTGTTCTTAGTCACTGTAAAAGATAAATGAAAACAAAGTTATCATGAAAAAGAGTAACAGTCTTTTTCACATATTCAAGTTATTAACAAATGAAGCAAAACAAAACCATGGAAATCTGTTTCTTTAATGATTTATTGCATCTGTAACAGCACCATAATTTGTAAAGTGAACAAGATGTTCAAAAAAATTATAACCTAAGGAATTTTGGTTAACTAAAAAATTTTATCTATATTGGAAAAGCAAATATCCTAAAAGAGGAAGGCCAAAATATCCTAAATTCTATGTAAAAGTATATATTATACATTAATATGAGGGTAAGTTGTGAGAAGACAAACAATCCTTGAAATTATTCAAAACCTAGAACTCCTTCACATTAGCTACTACTCAATTCTGGATTTAGTGACTGGTCCCTAGGTAATGTAATACATACATAAGGTTGCCTCAAGATATATCAAAGCACGCACGATAACTAAAGGAAACAGGTATTATAAGTTCTAATACACACAACGTCCCTTATCAGTTTTTAACTTTTGACAACTTTCTGGGAAAACAGTTCTTAAAATATTTCATTCTGTGAGGAATTTAAAAATGAAAGTTTATCTAATGTTTTTGTTATAATACTAAAGTGTACAAAGTGCAACATGTAACAAATATAAATGCCAAAGGCTAAATATAGAAAAACAGTGCAAAATGTATATAACAAAGCTATTCCTATAAAAGTCATCATCTATAACTATATATTCCATCCTATAATCTCATAAATCAAAGCTTTTAATTGTCTGGACTCATATGTGACTGTGTTCTTTCCAATATGCATTCTTTCTTCTTCCAGGGGTTGTTCTATAACAGCAGGTATGTTTCTGCCATAAAGTTCACAGTGTTCTAGAAACTGAATGCATTCTTGAATAACATTATCACGGAGCATGATTGTGTGCTTTGACATGTTTTCTAATAAGGACAGGAAGCATCTTTTGGCATAATACCAGGTATCAGTTCCCAGCTTTTTACTGTAGGGTTCCAAGCTTTTGATAACTCGAGAAATACCAAAGTCATAATTCCCTTTGGCACAATAAAGTGTTCCTATCACCAAATTCACAATGCAGAGATGGTAGATTTTCCTCTCAGGGTCATCATAGGACAGCTGCTCTTCCTCCTTTTCAATCTTCCTCATCAACTCCTCTGCCTCTTCATTTTGACTTGTCATAATATAGG
>PVHX01019282.1:0-34837 GCA_004024805.1 Geosciurus inauris | reverse complement strand
GCTTCTGAAAATTTGTTTTTTTTCTGTTATGTTTGATAACATGTATTTAAATGCAACTTCTGAGAAAAATAAATAAAAATTAAAATTAAAAAAAAAAAAGAAAGAGGAAAAACAGAAAGGACGGGGAAGGAGGGAGGAATAATGTGCTTATACATATACATATACAGATGATGCAGAAGATCCTGTTTGGTACCAAGCAACAGCTGGAAATTTATCCACTGAACATCATTTTTTACGTATTAATGTCATTGCCATGACACTCAGCATAGTTGATATCCACAAAAACTAAGCAAGGTCTCAGGCATAGATCATTTCCTTATTCCCAAGTAACAGCAGCCTATACTCCTCTATGCTTATGCAGAAAGACAAAGTAAGGGTCCGAGGAATGAATCTACCAGTAAGTCTCAGTCTTCTCAGATTTTATTCCCTCTGAACCTTCTCACTCACCCAAACTAATTTTGTCTATTCTCTTAAATTCATGGTTAGAGAAGAACTGGTTTTGAGTTTGCATTAGTTTTTAGAAACTCGTGGAGAAATTCAAATCATTGAGACAGTGTGGACACTGCCTTGCTATGTCTGGTTGTTGAACTAGATGTGTATACATTAGACAACTAAAGGATAGTCCCAAAGCAGTTATCAAGTGAAAAATAAGGTGCTTCCTCTTGCTAAATTACATATTTATGCTATCTTTGTAGCTTTGTTCTACCATCCTGTTATTCCAGAGTTTACAGAAATCTTTAATAAACACTGCTAAAAATAACATCCCTCAGAGACACATATGACTTACCTTGATAATGATGGTTTCATTGCTTCTCTTATTTTATTTGTGCAGCAGGTGATCATTAAAATTAAGCTCTTGATTAAAATTACCCAGGGTAATTTATCTCAGGTTGCATTCTCACTTAACAAGTGAAGAGATTCATAAATACTAATGGGGCTGAAGTTCTCACCATGCTTACTAATTCCTTGGGATAGAAGGTGTTATGTTAGCATAATATCATGATAATCAACTGGAATCTAACCACTGAGTATTAAGAGGCATTCACAGCCATTGGAATTTGTGATGAAGAAATTGTCACTAGTATGTACATTTGATATAATGTTTAATTACCAAAGAATAAATCTGTGCCTTAAAGGATTTTTTAACGTAGAGTAAGACATTCTCTCATTTAGCCTTCTTCCATTTTTTTTTTTTTTAAATATTTTTTTAGTTGTTGATGGACACAATGTCTTTATTTTATTGCTTTGTATGTGGTGCTGAGGATCGAACCCAGGGGCTCACGCATGCGAGGCGAGCGCTCTACCGCTGAGCTACAATCCCAGCCCTAGCCTTCTTCCATTTTAAATGTTCATTAGCAGCCGGGCACGTTGGTGCATGCCTGTAGTCCCTGCACTTTGGGAGGCTGAGACAGGAGAATCGCGAGTTCAAAGCCAGCCTCAGCAAGGGCAAAGCGCTAAGCAACTCAGTGAGACCCTGTCTCTACATAAAACACAAAATAGGGCTGGGGATGTGACTCAGTGGTTGAGTGCCCCTGAGTTTAATCCCCAGTACCAAAAAAAAAAAAGTTCATTAGCAGCAATACTGCATAGTAACAGAATCCTCCCATGTAAGAAAAGTGGTAAATTCCAAGAGTAAATATGATCAGAATCTACTAAATATTCCATAGACTTTCCTTTTGCTTTCATCAAATTGATGAAACCCACTGTTATTTTTTCCTATTGTCATTATGCTATAGAATATTAACCCTTACTGCTTTAAAGAGAGAGGACTTCATGCTGCTCTGCTGGGGCTATTTTTGGGTACTGTCAACCCTGGAAGCTCATGTCCAGTTGAGAAAGAGCTAGAGTCATGCCTACTCCCTCAGGACCCAAGAGAACTCATTACCTGGCTTAACACATCTCCAGGCCACTGAAACTGAGATGATGACCCCGATGGTCAAAGAGATAGGACTTTATCAAAAATCAAGAGTCTCATAGACCCTTCTATGGCCATGGCTGATAGATGATTTTTTTTAAAAGACACTCATTATCTTACAGAAAAGCGTTGTTTATTACATTTAAGAGAGGAGAAGGGGCTTAGTTTCCTAACAATTCTAAAAATTTGGCACATAATTTAGTCTCAGTAGTCTCACACATCTTACTGAACCCAGGCTCTCTCCTACATGAGTGTTGTCCAGTCTCACTTTCCTATGAAATGTACAGGCACCACTAAATTTGAGAATTGCACTAGTGTAGAATTTTATTCTTCAGGGAGACAGCATTAAGAAAAACTGCTATTGAAGTTTTCCATCATATGTGTTGAAAAGTAAATGAATTGCCACCCTATTAGAGCTGTTTTAATGTTCTCTAAGCATATTATTTGCACATTTGATTGTAAGCCATCAATAAGTACTTTCCAAAAATATTCTTTTTCTTAGCAGGAAGAAATGAAGCATTAGTATATTCCTAATAATGGAAATTTGCACAATGAATTTGAAACACCCAAGGTAAGCATGATTTCAGAATACCATGTAATAAGAGATACATTGGAATAATTATCTGTCTTATTAATAATTGCTATTTCTATGAGAGAGAGATGGAGAAATCTCTGTGGAGATTATACCTTTAAATAGCTATATTAAAAGCAGTGATGAGATGACTTTTGAAGTCTGGATGCAATTGAAGCAGATTTGGCCAGGCCATTTCCATCACAATAGGATTTTTGAAGTCAGTACAGAGGGGAAAAGGGCCCATTACAGACAGGTCACCTGATTCAGTCCTAGAGATAATATGAAATTGTTCCAAACAGTAATGTCTGCAGGGCTTTGTCCAGACTAGACTGAAACAGATACCCAGAAAAAAAATGCATATTTCTAATAACCCTTTTTTATTTTTAGCTTGAAATTGTATTTCCTAATAGCAGTAGTGATTAGTCTGCCTACCCATTTATCTTCTATTAAAGATGTATAACAAAGCAGGATTTTGGAACCACCAGGATCAGAGAAACATTGCTCACAGGCCCTAGGTGACAGCAAGGTGGTGGTTGAGGTTAGATCAAGTGCTTTTTAAGGCCCAACTCATCTGGCATCTGGTAGAATAAGGTTATTCCACAGGTAACCTGAGAAAATGAAGAGGATTCTGAGAGTAGCAAAGTGAGGTAGATGGGCTGTTTCAAGGGTGACAAAGGTACCTGGAATTGCAGAGATATGTCCCTCTCCCAAGTTTCATCTGCATGGGGAGACAGTTGCTCTCTGAGCAGGAAATAGATGTCTGAGTGTTATGTTCTGCACTGTGGCTCCCAGATGTCACATTTAATCAGTCTGCAATTCGGTGTCATAAATCATATCCTAATTGTTCCACTACTACATGGGTAATTAAGTCACAGGAAAAATGAAACTCAACTAGCACTACATAAAAATATCACAGCCTGATACCATTTCAACAGGATGGCATGGGTCCTAGCCACGGTAAAGTCCCTCTCCCAGACATTTTTATGTTATTCAACACTTGGTGCTATCATCTCCAGGGAAAGTTATCTTGATTCTCCTTGATCTCACGGACTCTTGTTCACTTCATGCTCCAGGCCTCCTCACAACTCCAGTAACACCACCTTCTATAATATGCCAGACCCTGCCTTCCTCTGCACCTCAGCAGCCACGCAGGGAAGAACAAATGTGGGAGGAAAAACCTGAGGAGTCTTTGCCATTGGCAGGTTTGAAGACATCACAGGCGTCTCTTATTTATGAGCAAGTCACCCTAACACTCTGAGTTTAAATTGTTTGGGTAAAGCAAGAGAGCATAGTTTGAATTTGTACTCTGATTCAGTGGAGAGAGATCAGAAATACAGACATATGTGACGAGTTCCATCTGCACTTCTTTTTTTAAAATTTTTATTTATTTATTTATTCTACTTAGGTAGACATGACAGCAGAGTGCGTTTTGATTCACTGTGCACAGATGGAGCACAGCTCTTCATTTCTCTGGTTGTATGTGATGTACAATCACAACGTACATGCAGTCATACATGAAGCTAGGGCTATGATGTGTGCTTCTGAAATTTAACTGGGGAGACGTTGGAGACCAGAACAGGCTGACAGCGAACATGACATCTAAGTGACTACAAGCTCAATGTGATTGCAGAATTAAGTGTTAAGGTGACCTCATCTGTCCTTGAAGCCTCTTATGGATGACAACATCCTAGTTATTATTTCTCAAACTAGATTATAAACTCCTTGAATTTAATGTTCTAGTGTACTGGTGGTATGAATCACCTTAAATATCCCCAAACCTAGAATGGTATTTGGACAGAAGGAATCCATTGTGTTAGATAAATGAATGAAGGACCGAATACATGACTGCATATTAGCAATGTACAGCTATTTACAATAAAATCCAACTGTAGAAACTAGAGGGTCCGTTTCTACTTACAACTGTGTCTTCCTTCCTTTCTGCTAATGGTCATTTAAGTGAAAACCACCCATTTCCTTATGTGGACTGAATTCAGAGAAAGAAAAATTGAGAATAAGAAAAAAGTGACAAGAAGCAAATGTTATGCTGCCATCAATGAAAGCATATAGTCCTAAAAGCAAAGCCAGACATTTTCTGAAGGTGCTTATCCAGGCACTATTCTAAGCATTTTACATGCATTATTTCACTTAATACACCAAAATCTCTATGGGAAAAGTCTGCTATTTTTTCCAGATTTTCAGGGAAAAAAAAGAAAGCCAAAGAGACAGAGTGATCTGGTGTATTATCCAAGGATTCACTGTTACTCTTAAGAGAAGGAGGTCAGCCCTGAATACAGAGTATTCCCTTTCCTAAGATTCACTTTTCTTTGTCCCTCTGGAGACTCGTAAATCCTGTCTACTGCAGAAAATCTTGGATTTGCAGCATGGAGATAAGGCAGGATTCTGGTTGTATCATCCCTTGTTAATACCTGCTGCACTTGACTGAGGTTCTCCTGGCAGCAAGGTGTCTGCTCTCGCACCATGCCACCTCTCAAAGTGTGTTGAGACATGAAGAAATGAAGCATCTTCATTCCACATACTGAACAGTTTTCCAATTCTTGATCAGTATAATTAGAAAAAATAAACACAGCTTTAACTTCACTAAAGCCTAGAAAACACACACACACACAGAGTTTAGAGTCTATTTTTTCTAAGACTGTTCTGAGTCTCCTCTTTCCTCCTGCTCTTTTAAAGTCTAGTATTTGTCAAAACTCAGGAACTTCTAGGCTGAAGTACTACTACAAGCTTTCTTTTGTTGTTATTCAAAGATGAGAACTTCTTGTATGCCAGGAAGATAACTAGCAAGGTGCCACTTCAAATTTCTCATCACAATATTGAATAAAATCCTGCATAATGGGAACATCAGTCAAGAGGAGCAGGCGCTAGGGGATGATACAATCAGATGTTGCCCTTATCTCCATGCTTCAAGCCCAAGCCTTTCTCTATCAGAAAGGATTTACCAGTCTCCTGAGGGACAAAGAAAAGTAAACCTCAGAAAAGAGTACTCACGGTGGCAGGAATACCAATGCCCCAGAGTGACTGCAGCAATAAAGAGAGTTTAGTGCATCCAAGGCATGTGCTCCCCGACATCAGAAAGCCATATCAAATGAAAGATGTTTATTGGATTGGCCTCTAAAACAGACAAATGCCCAACTGCATAGCTGATGAAAAAATTAGCTTGCTACTAAACATTAAATGGATCAATAATCTATTAACTCTAACCTTGTTAGCAGAAAGCTTGCAGGAGAATACGTGACCTGCCTTTTCAAACAAGCTTCCTTCAATGTCTTCGACTAAAATAATTTTCTTTTTCTGTATTCAGCAATGATATACTTAATACTTCATATTAATTCAAAATGGCTTTGTCCCCTTCTTCTAAGGCGGTTCACCTTCAAGGCCTTTCAAGATCATTACATATGTACCATTCTGTTCAGCTGATAGTAATATGACTTTTATTTTATGGGCAGAAACCACAGCAGAGGCTCAGACAATATTCAGTAAATCTCCACAGTCAAGATGAAATGTTACGAAGTCCTTGATGACAAATCATCTTTTCAAAGTCACTGGCTTATCAGCGGGAATATTCTCAGCTGCACCCATCTATAAGTAAGGATGAGGACAGAATCAGAAAAAGTCCATGCCAAGAAGTTCTGATGGAGAGCTGCAGGGGGTTAGATTGATATAGTTTTGGTGTGAAATGTTCATATTTGTACAAGTTTAAAGAGAACTTGTAAAATAAAGCCAAGTTGGGAGTGGATGTGGGGGAGGACTGAAAGTAACTTTCACATGGCCCTATATGAATGGGAGGTCAGAGTGTGTAGGCAAGTATAATATTCCAGTGACCAGGCACCACCAGCGAGACTGCCCAGTGTTCAGCATGATGACTATAGTTACTAATACTGTATAATTTACTTGAAATGTGTGCCAATGGATGTATTGATTAATTTGTGGTAATCATTATACAATATATAGGTATATTAAACCATTATGTTGTACAACTTAAGTATATACAATTTTTATTTTCAGTTATACTTCAGTAAAGCTAGGGGGAAAGTTTTGAAGCAAGAAACATTAGAACAAATTTCTCAATGTGTGGTATTCTATACAACTGAATGAAAGTTGAAATGTGTCTCATATGTTTCAGTTTATTGTAATTTTTAAAATTCTATTTCTGTAAAGAAACACAATAAACAGAAGAGAAATTACCATATTTTAAGAATTTTTTAGCAAGTAGTTAAAACTGCAATCATTTTCTAGGAATTATTGCAAAATGAAATGATTCACAATTATTAAACTCATTTCCTAAGTCTCAGTCTCCCATGAAGCAATGTAACCACTTCCTTGTCACTTGACAGATAAACCAAATCAGGTCTACATATATGGCACCTGCAGTTGACAACTTGCTTTAACCAAGTGAATTATGAAAGGCCCCCCCTCTTATTAGAGGCTATGATTTAATGTTGCTTTATAGTCTGAAGTTTCTACATGACATCAGTAACAGTGACAAAACCATTTTGGAAGACACTTAGATAAGAGCAAAGAGGAATGATCATTTAAAATAAAAATCTTCCCAGAATAACTGACACAAAAATAGATGGAGAATCAGAAGATAAAGGATATTCACAAACTCACTTTCACTAAGGGAGAGAGGAAAGAGATACCCTAAGGGGAATCATGATAATTCACTATCAGCTATGATAGGGTTCCAGGGTGATCCATAGCCTGAGAAGTCTGAACCTCTATCCCTCTTGCTTATCTGAATCACAACATGAGCTGAGCCTTCAGCTCATCCATCCTGGGAAGCAGCTTGGCCTAACAGAGTAGGGTCATGCTGGCTGCTGATGTTGGGCAAAATATTGATGCCTTAGAACACCAGACTTATTCACAGAAATCAGGAGATTTTATAAAAACCCAAACCATGAGGTCACAGTTGGACTGTATGAAAACAAGATGCTTGTTCCAACCCTAACTGTCAGCAGTTGAAGATGGGAAAATGATGCAAAACCAAAACTCACAACCCAGAATCTGCACCTGGTAATCCTGGGCAACCTCTGGCCATCGGCAATGTTATCTGTAGAGTAACGGCACACTTTCTGGTTTGGGCTGGGGATGTAGCTGAATGGCACCACTAGCCTCACGTGCACCAAGCCCTGTGTTCAATTTCCAGATCCACACACCCACACAAAATTATCTGGTTTAGATCCTGATCATATCATTTATTGCTGTCTGTCCTTGAGAAATATTTCACCCCTCTAAGTCTTAGTTTCCCTACTAAAAGCCTCATAGGCTCATAGGAATTTATATACTAAAAATCTGTTTATCAAAAAGATTAAATATAATTATTAAAGTCAAGTATAGTGCCTGTAATGTGACTTTTAGTAATTCAAACCATTATTAATTTTATTGTTACTTTACTATGATATGATGATAGCCATCTAAATAGAATCCATCTAATTTTTTCTCTTCTTTTGAAAAAATTTCAAAATCTTGTAATTGACTATGAAGAAACTATGAATTTAGTAAATTATAAAGAATTTAAAATGTAAAACAAAGCCAAAGAAGCTTTTTCTTAATAGTTTTAATTGTTTGAAATTTTTAAATTTGTTCTAATTAATTATACATGACAGAATGCATTTTGACACATTCTACATAAATGGAGTGTAACTTCTTATTCTTCTGGTTTTACATGATGTAGAATTACACAGGTCATGTAATCATATGCACACATAGAGTAATAATATCCACTTTATTCTACTATCTTTCCTATCCCCATACCCTCCCTTCACTCCTCTCTGTCTAGACCAAAGTATTCTCACCACCACCACCCCCATTTTAAATTAGCATCCACTATCAGAGAGAACTTTCAGCCTCTAGTTCTTTGGAACGGGCTTATTTCACTGAGCATAATATTCTCCAGTTCCATCCATTTACCTCATTCTTCTTTAAGGCTGAGTAATAGTCCATCGTGTATATATGCCACATTTTCTTTATCCATTCATCTGTTGAAGGGTACCTAGGTTGGTTCCATAGTTTAGCTATTATGAAGAGAGCTGCTATAAACATTGATGTGGCTGCATCACCGTAGTATGCTGATTCTAAGTCCTTTGGATATAAACCTAGGAGTGGGATGACTGAGTCAGATGATGGTTCCATTCCAAGTTTTCTGAGGAATCTCCATATTGCTTTCCAGAGTGGTTGTACCAATTTTGATTCCCATCAGCAATGTATGAGGGTACCTGTTTTCCCACATCCTCGCCAACATTTATTGTTGCTCAAACAAGCTTTTTATTTCCCTTCTTTAAAAGGGAAAAACCTAAGAGTCAGAGGCAGACTGATTCTGCCAGTAACTTGCCTGCTGACCCTGGGAAAGCTACTTAACTTTCTTAGGCTCAGTTTCTCAACCTGTAAAATAGAGGAAAATAATATGTACTTTGTGCACTGAAGTCGTATTAAAATCTAAGATCTAAAAACACAAGTCTTGCTTTCATATTTCAAACCACTGATTTAGCATTATGATTTGCAGCATTTATCCCAAAGAAATATTTTTAAGAAACCTTTCAACAATAGGAAATTACTGAAATATCTTTCATTTTGCTTAATATTTTTTTCATTTTGCTTAATTTGCATTAGGCATATGCAATTGGATATTACCACTGAAGTTTAGAATAGTGAAGACCATTTTGTCATATAAACTATATTTCTCTCACAAAATGTTATAGAAGTGGAAAAAAGAAATAATCATATTACAAATATAATAATCTAAAAATTATGGTGCATTTGAACAAAAATGGTAAGGAAATGCAAAAAATTAAGCCAGTTGTGTTAAAGTCATGAGAACATTTGCTATAAAAATCATAATAAATAAAACTAAATATTTAAGACATACTTTAGAAATGGTAAATAGTTATGCACTAGTATGATATGAATGGAAATCAACTACACTGAATTTCAATAAATAAGAGGACAGGACCATGTTTCTCAGTGGCTGTCTGTATTTTGATCCTTATCAGACCTCGCCATTCTATCATGTACTCAAGAAAGGTGATTTTTATGAAACTTGAAAACAAAAAAGAGAAGCAACTTCCTAAAGCTGGAAATGTGCTCAAAATTTCAACTGTTAACAGGTTTTCTCAGCCAGGAGTGAAACGTGTCAAAGCCACAGATCAGGCAGCCTCATGTCCAGGAACACTGCTAGTCAGGGGAGGCAGGCCCGCTGTACATCAGATGTTACTGGCTGAGAAAGACCTTTCTTCTAATTTGAGCTCATCATGGAGCTGAAGTGACTGATACCCAGGCTTGAGTTTATTGCCTGCCAAGATTTAGGATCCTTTGTTTTCCTTCACCTCTGATTTAGACTGCTCGAAAACTCCAGCTGCCTCGCTTGCCTGAGCACTGGGCCACTTTTGCTGTGACCTCTCACACCAATTCTTTCCAGTAACTTCCTGGCTCCCCAAACTCCAAGCACGTGAAAGGCACACCCAAAACATAGCTAATGATGAATTGGAATAAGAACCTAACCTTTATTCTCTCTTAATCCCGACTTCCCTTTACCTTTGCAAAGGAAGTCTCAAACCAAAAACAAAAAGGTCTGAATCATAAAATGTACAATAAAATGAAAGAGAACAATATGAATTATAAAATGTGCCAAAAAGGAGGCAAAACTGCTCTAATGCTTGAAAGAGACAACAGTGAGCCTCTATGGCCACCCAAAGTCTTCAACTGACTTTACACATTTGTATGCCTATCGGACATGTGAATGGCAGCAGGAAAGAAGGCAAAGCTCCTGCCATTATGGTATTAAAACCTGGAGTCACTCCTGCCTGGCTGCATTGCCTTCTAAAACATGCCATGAGTTTATCCGACTATACAATAAATGATCATAACAGGTATCTCACAGTTTCTTGCAGTCCAGGAATCTGGACTTGGCTTGCCTGAGTTTTTTGCCCACAGTCTCAAAAGGCTGCAATAGTGTTGTCTACATGAATTCTCATGGAGAGGATTAACTGGGAAGAATCTACTCATTCAGATTGTCAGAATTCATTTCCCTGCAACTATATGACTGCTAGATATTGTATGGAAGCAGGCTTCTCGAATCCGAGTCTGCCCACAGCCCCCTGCCTCCAGCGCTTCTGATCCTGATCATGCACTCCATCAAGCCCTCAGGAAGCCCTCAGGCCTGCTTCAAAATGCTTTCACTCATTGAGGCCCACCCAGGATAAGTCTCTTTGTTTAAATAAAAATCAAGTAATTTGGAGCCTTAATTATGTCAAAGTATCCCTTTCACTTGACATAGTGTCTTAATTGTAATCAAATCACAATTCAATCCCTATCAAAAGGAGAGTGTTACATGTGGGATCTGGAATGCCCCCCAAAGGCATGTGTTGAAGGCTTGGTCTCTAGCTGGGAGTGCTTTTGGGAGGTGATGGCAACTTTAGGAGACAGAAACCTAGTGGAAGGAAAATAGTTCACTGGGGATGGGTCCTTGAAGGGTAGATGTGTTTCCAGACCTCTGTCTCTGCTTCCTGACCAAATGTGCTCTCCAACACCCTCCCTGCCTAGAAACAATGGAGCCAGCCAACCATGGTGTGAAGGTCTAGAAATGAGATGTCCCTCAAAAGCTCTGGTGTTGAGACTGTAGTAGGGACAGATGAGGCAAGACACAGAAGACAGCTGGAATCAGTTTTATTTGACTGCAGCGGTTTAGAGGGTAAAGCTTTCACTGTAATCAATTAACCCCCTGAACCCCAAGTTCAGGCAGTTTCAGAATTTTATACCCAGCCTGTAAAGGGAGGGGCTCAGAAGTTCACAGTCTGCAGAAGTTCACACAAAAGTAATGCTTTCTTTCACTGTTCTGGACAAGTTAACCCTTCAAGGACAGCACAGTTTCTTCTCCCTTTTCTTTCCTCCCCCTGCCAGTTGTTACCATGGAGCCCAATTAGTAACATCTTCTCTTATCTTTGAAATGTAAACATCTCTGTGAAGCTCAGGCCCAAGGCCAGAGGCCTTGTTAAAGGATCTGTCTTTCTTATTACACTTTGTATTTAAAAACATTTTTCTACAAACTATTATATTGTTACTACACTAGATAGTCCATAAATGTTTGTGAAAAACTAGTAAAGGGGTGTTCAGCACCTGGAATGCTGATCTCTTTCAGGCCAGTGGCCAAATAAGATAGAGCAACAGGAAATAGGAAGTTTAACGACATTGAACTCTTTTGTAAAGACTCTTTCACTGATAGTCCTAAGATCAATTATGGTAAAGATTTCTGGAGAAGCTTAATTAAGATTTTCTGTGGAGGAGGGGGTGCCACTACAAGACAATGCAAGAAAGTTTTGAAGTGAAATGATTGGGTAATGAATGCCTTAACCTCCTTGGTGCATAATCTACTTGAATGGATTAACTGGTTGGTAACCACAGGCCGGTAGGGTGTGGCTGGAGGAGGTGGGCCACTGAGGGCCCACCTGTAGGATGTATGTTTTGTCCCTGGTGAGCAGCACTCTCTGTACTTCATGATTACCATTTCCTGAGCCACATTCCTCTGCCACACTCTTCCGCCATGGGCTCTGCCTCACCTTGAATCCAGAACAATGGAGTCGGACACCTAGGGACTGGGATCTCTGAAACCATGAGTGCCAAAATAACTACTCCTCTTCTAAAAATTGTTTTTGTCGGGTCTCTTGGTCACAGCAGACTAGATGCATGGACTGAAACCTCTGAAACTTTAAGCCCAAATCAATCTTCACTCTTTTGTTTTACTTAGGTATTTTGTCACAGCAACAGAAAGCTAACACAGATAGGATTATGTAGGACATGAAGACCAGGGAATAGGAGTCCTGAAAGCTTCCCTAGGACCTGTCTCACACAAACACTGTGTGCTATTTTTAAAATGGCCAAACATGACTATGAGCTTCCGGTCTGCTCGGACCTCTGCCTGCTTCCCAGGTCAGTGTGCATAACACCTGGGAATCACACAGGGATGTAGAAGGTGAAATGTGGAGATAATTCCAAAATCCCAGCCCTTCTGCCTAAGCTCCCTAGCTTGTCACCTCTATAACCCACCACCATCGGGCCCACTGGTCTCTCATCTGTATATTCCACTCTGTTCCGATTCTACAATAAATCCAGGTTAAAAGCAGAAAAACATCATGTATTTCATATCACTCCCCTACCTAAATCCAATGAACCTTAACTAAAGCCAGGTCATTCTTGTTAAGATCTCCAAAATGCCAAGATCCAGGACTCTCCATTAGATTCCTTCAATCTTCAGTCACATCCCTTGCTGCTCTGATACTACCAGAGTATTGCTTCTGGTTCCAGTTGCATTCTCTCTGCTCAGGTACCAATCTCCTGAGCAATACTTTCTAGCACATATTCTCCTATATCCTCCATTTATAGAATATAACACCTGCATCTGTTATTGCAGAAATAAGACCCAGGCATGGGTCCAAATTCCAAATTTATGCAGTTTTCTTCTTGCAGTCCTCTACAGCATGGAATGATTCAGAAGAAAAGTTATCAGTGTTCCAAATGGAATTTCTAAATTGATGACTCCCACAAGCTGATTACTAAAAGATATGTCTGCAGCCTAGACACAGAGGAGCAAATGCTCTTAGGATCTTACTGATATCTGTGATGAGCCTGCCAGGATGCAATTTTAGTGTTTTTAAATACATTTGACAGAGCTGAATTGACTTTTAATTTCATTTCTGTCAGAAAAAAAAATCAATCAAGAAATAGTTTACATGAACCTATTTGTTAAATGTTCAGCACTGTATTAGAAACTGTAGGAGACTGAAAAGAAAAGCAACCATCATCTATGACCTCAAAGATTTCACAATCTCATTGTGGACACACACACATAACATTCACAAAACAAGAATATACAATAAGAGATGAAAAATAAATATTTGCCGCCTATTAAGGCCCTACAGAGGTGATTCTATAGGCTCAAACTAAAAATTCTTAGGTTTTTTTTTTCTATTTAACAGATTGAGACTCAGAGATTTCATCTAAAGTCACAGTAAAATTGGCAAAGCCAAATCTACCTGATATCATATCAATGCTCTTTCCACCAAAAAAGAAAAAAAGAATCAATCCTAACTTCCTCTTTACATTCTTATCCATTTGAGATCGGACCTTTCATGTTTTTTAGCTGGTCAAGAGGCAAGCTAAAATAATAGCCATTATGTGACTTACATACTGGAGTAAATTATTGAAAGAGCCATGCAGGTAAAAATTTCTAACAGGTAACCTGGGATTAATTCATGTTCCCTAACACTGATGCTTCTCAGCCACAAAGACCTTAATGTTAATCAACTTGTTACAAGGTTACTTAACTTCACATCAGTAAAGAAAGTAAGTGAATAGTTACCAAAACATGCATGTTATTGATTACAGTTAACACTGTATCCTCATATCATTTCCTTTAAACATCATAAGAATTTGGAAGTTAGTGGGGCAGTTATTTTACTTATTCCTAATCAATAAAACCAAGAACCAAACTTCTTGCAGGTCACACAGCTAATTAGTAACCAAGCTCTGTCATTACTTGACCCTGACTGGCCCCCTCCAGTGCCACTACCACTTGATAACACCCAACAGTGGCTATATAATTTGCAGGACCCAGTGAAAAATTAAAATTCAGACCTCTTTGTTCAAAACATAAGATTTTCAAGACAGCAACTGCAGCATATTAAAGCAAGTGTAGGGCCTTTCTAAGTAGCTGCACCAGCCATAGGACCATCAAGCTGACCTGCTGAACCAGTGAAAATAAACTGAGATCAATAATTCAAAACACTGTTAATTGAACAAGGCAAAGGGTATAGATGTATTAAAAGCTATCACTCTCCAGGAAGCACTGCAGAAGTACCTGTGACAGATGCCAACCAAGCTGTATGATCATAATCATCCTCCTCTAAATAAATTATTCAGATTAGGAAATGCATGCCCATCAGCTTCTGGTAAAATAAGATAAACACATTTCTTCCCAAGTTACTTACTGAACACATTAATATGTATTCTTTCCTAAATGTGATGCACTGATACACTTCAGACCATGGCAAGGTGAAAGTATCAGGAAAGTTCATTCAAGGGTAAGGAAACCATCAAATTAGCTTGTACCTTTCAGCAAACCCACTCTGTCTAGCCTGTGCTTCCAGAATATTTCAGAATAAATAATTCCCATAAGGCAGCTACACTGATGTGCTCACAACATAGTACAGAGCTGGAATAAGTATCTGACTTACTGTCAATGAACAGCAGATGTTTGCAGGTGAGCTAGGATCCGTGGTTTGAATTCCCAGAGAGAAATGATCTTCTGGAACAGATAAAAGTCTATTCTTGCCTGTCACCTTTGCAGAATCCCTGAACACTGTGGAGCTAACTTCATTTCTTGTGAGGCCACAAGGAATAATCAACACATTTGCCTTCTTTTCCCATGATTCATAATTATATCTTACTAGAAAACCTCTGAAAGTTACAATTCTTGTCAAGAATGCTCAAGAAAGATTGGGAACCAAGGCGAGGGCAACACAATAGAGAGTGGACAAAGGAATAAGAAAGGTTCCAAAAGGAATCAAATGTCTTTTTTTCTCTCTTCTTTTTTCACTTAAACTAACTGTGAAAAAAATAAAGAAAAAAATCATTTAAATCAATCAAACCTAAATGAAAGAAAAAGTATACAAATGTCCTGAATTCTTCAAAACAACTATCTATGGATTACAATTTCTTTTTGAACACCCTGTACCCATTACACAAATGGCTTCCAGATTTCTGGGTATTTGCTGTAGCAGCACCCCCTGCCATCAATTATTCTCTTAGCTTGGCTGCTGTAACAAAATGCCATAAACTGGTTGGCTTCACCACATTCATTTCTTACAGCTCTGGAACTGTGAAGTGCAAGATTAAGGTGCCAGCACATCCTGTGTCTGGTGGAAGCTGCTTCCTCCCTGGCACATGGCAGTCTCCATGGTGCATCCTCACAGGGTGAGGGAGGAAGCAAGGTCTCCCCAGACTCTCATGAGGACACCACTCCCGTTCAAGAGGGCCCCACCCTCAAGACTTCATATAACTCTAACTACTTCCCAAAAAACCCCAGGGGTGAGGTTTCAACATAAGCATTCAGTCTGTGACAGTTTCCTGTAATCAGCAACACTCCCATCACCTTTGTCTTTTATGACATTGATGCTCTAGAAATGAATGCATTTCTCAAATCATTCTTTTTGGATGCTTTATCACGATTAAATCTATTAATTTAGTAATACAGAATCAGTGATGTTGTGTTTTCCTTGGGGTGTCACACGATATCCGTGAGTCCCACAGTGTTAGTATTCATTTTTTTTTTTTTTTTTTTTGGTACTGGAGATGGAACCCAGGGGCACTCGACCACTGAGACACATCCCCAGCCCTATTTTGTGTTTTATGTAGAGACAGGGTCTCCCTGAGTTGCTTAGCGCCTCGCCATTGCTGAGGCTGGCTTTGAACTCACGATTCTCCTGTCTCAGCCTCCCAAAGTGCTGGGATTACAGGCAGTATTCTTTTTTTAATCACCTGGTCAAGGGGCTGCCAAATTTTTCTACCATTTAACTACTATCATATTTCTCCACTGTAACCAATGAAACAGTCTCTGGGATGATACTTTAAGACCATACCAATATCTTTACCATTACCAAAATTTCCCCCTAAAATTTAGTATCCATTGGTGATTCTTTGCTGTACAAATTTATTACATCATTTATAACATGAAGATTCCCTAACTGTACCCTTAGGTCCACAATTACTGCTTAAATATAAACATTACATAAGCAAGGTTTTTTTAATCAATCTATTGCTAGTATGGGGATTCTGACTTTCCATTTTGTTCAATGGTTCATATTCATGAATGGTAGATATCCCAGACTTAGTCAATTTAAGCCTCTTATAATTCTCTCCTGTGTTATTGTGTTTTTCAATAATAGCTTCTGGTTTATTCGTAATTTTTTGTTGTTTTTTTTCCCTCTTAAAAAATTCTTTGATTTCAAGTCTAATCTGTTAATTCCTCCTCTCTTGTGCTATGTCAGGTTTAATTTGGTCTTCATTTCTTAGCTTTAGTTTCAAACTTAGATAATTGCTCATACCTAGTCTTGTACAAAACAAGTACTTAAAATTAAAACTCCACCCCCACCACTGCTTCAGCCATATCCCACACATTTTTATGTTTATTTTCATATCTATTCAGTTAAACCTGTTTTCTCTGGTGATTTACTCCTAGGCCCATTAATTATTTGGAAGTGTGTAGTTTCAAGTTTCAGGGACAGCCAGGATCTCCTTCAACTACTGGTCTTTAATTTACTTCTGTGGTCACAGAACATACTCTACATGACTTCAACCTTCATAATTCACTGAAAATTATTTGTTGCCCAGTTCGTGGTCCATCTCAAGGGCTCCATATGCCTTTGAAAGGGCTGTTTTCTGCTTTTATTGAGTGCTGTGCTCTGTAACTCTCAATTAGTTCAAGTTGGTTGATAATGCTTTTTGAATCTTGTTATTACTGTTTCTCTGTGAAAATTATTAAGCCAAATGTGAATGTTTTGTAATCTCCAATCATAATTAAGGTTGCATTCATTTCTGCTTTCAGTAATGCCAGTATTGGGTTCATGTGTTTTGAAACTCTAATTGAGCACACCCATTTCAGATTCTTGCAATTTGCTGATGAATTAACCCCTTTATCATAACATGTTCCCATCTCTGCAAATCTTCCCTGTTCTAAAAGTTCCCCCCACACACACTACCAGTATTTCACAGCTATTCCAACTGTCATGTGATCATACTTCATATTTCATATTTTTCAGTCCTTTTGTGTCTTTGTATTTATAATGCATTTTTTTATAAAATGAACATAACTGGGACTTCTTTTTAAACCTGGTTTTATAGTTTGCTTTTTAATTGTGTTTAAATCATTAAGTCATCCACATTGTGATGTTTAACTTGACTATCCTTTCTTATTTTCTGCATGCCATCTGTTCTTTGTCCCTTTCTTCTTGCTTTCCTTTGGATTAATATTTTTATATTTTATTCTAGTTCCACTTTTGGCTCATTAGCTATACTGTCCTGGTTTCATTTTGTACTCTATAGTTGCTATAATCTATAACTATAGATTTCTCTATAGTTAAATTACACACCTTTAGTCAAAGTTTAGCTTCAAATATTGTGCAATTTCCTGTATAATACAAAAACTTTCAAACAGCATACTTACATTCCCCCACCCTTTGTGCTACTGTCATATTTAAGTCTACAAAATGTACAAACCCACAATATGTTTTTCTTTGATTATCTTGCAAAGAAATTTATAATTATCAAATGCCTTTTATATTTTCCAGCATTTTCTGTTCCCTTGTCTATCTGATATCATTTTCTTTCAGCCTCAAGAACTTCCTTTAATACTTCTTGCAGTACAGAAGGTACGCTGGCAATAAATTCTGTTTTTGTTTATAGAGTAAGGTTTTCTTCTTCATTTTATTTAAAATATCACAGGATAGGGAATTCTGTTGGTTCATGGTGTTTTAGGTTTTTTTTTTTCTTTTACCACTTTAAAATTCCACTACCTTTTTTTCTTATTTTCAAACAAGAAGCAAGAGTATTTATCTAAGTATATGCTATTTTTCTCTGGACGTTTCTGAGCTTTATCACTGCTTTTCAACATTCTCAATCTCTTGAACATTGGTATGGTTTTCTTTATGCTCACCCTGCTTGGCATTCAATATATTAGATATGCAGGCTTGTAATTTTCATACAACTTGGAGGGCCATAATATATATATTGGAGTGGGCCGTCTATATATATAGATGGTCTCTGTCCCTCATTGCTGGCAGTTGGAATTCCCCTGATTGATAGGAAGACTCTGTCATGCTAAGGAGATTAATTGTGGCAGGGGAGATGCTTTACATAGCTCCAGGATGGTGGAGCTATCCCCAACCAGGGAGGGAAGGAAAAAAATGAAGCCTCAATAAAAACTCTGCATAATGAGGCCTGATGCTTCCTGTTTGGAGAACACATGGATGTACCTGAAGGGTAGCATGACCCGATTCCAACAGGGCAGATGCTCCTGCACATGGGTCTCTTCCAGACCTTGCCCGTGTTCTTGTTCCACTGAATATTTATTCGTACCCTTTATAGGAAAAACATAATTTTATGATTGTTCTTTTCCAGAACTCTGAGAGTCACTGAATCTGAAGGAGGAGTTGTGGGAATTCCCAAATTTGCAGTTGAGTCATTTGACCAGAAGTCAACTTCTGGCTGGAAGTGTCTGGTGCTGGGACCTGTGGCTGGTGACCCACCAACCTTGTAGGCTCAGCACTAATTGTTCAGATTCAAACTGAACATCCACTTGGACACCAAGGTGGTATCAGAAAATCACTGACAGAACTCCAAGAGGAAAATCACCTTTACTTCTTCAATTTGTGTGTGTGTGTGCGTGCGTGCACATGCACACAAGCATGTTTTACCCAAGATTGAACCCAGAAGCGTTCTACCTGTGAGCTACATACTCAGCCCCTTTTTTTGTTTGTTTCATTTTATTTTAAACCATGATCATGCTAAGTTGCCTTCTGAATCACTGGGATTACAGATATGTGCCACCACCCCAGCTTAAAATTTTACTTTCCTATCTTTCTCTTCCTTCCTTTAGAACTCCAAATTCACCTAAGTTAGTATCCATGATCTTATGTCACTGAATCTGTGTTGTTATTGGGTTTTTTGTTTGTTTTGTTTTTGTTTTGTTTTGCTTTTGGTCTTTTTTCACTCTTTGCTTTAGTGTAAGGTTCTATTTATGTCCTCTTAATTTCACTACTCTTTTCCTCTACATTGTGTATATTTTATACATTTTTCTATTGAGTTGCTTATTCTTTTTGGAGTAATTTTAGAATTTTTTATTTAATAAACTTTGGACATTAGTCCTCTATTTTGTTTATTGTAGTTATTCTCCCTGCCTTCTGTTTGCCTTTTGTTTCCTCCATTTTTAGCTAACCAGAGGATTTTTTGTTTTTAATTTCATGAAGAACTTCAGAAAGTTTTCCTTATGGTTTAGGCTTTTTATGACATTAAAATAAATTCTTCCCAGTTCTGATATAAAAGGCTTCCATATTTTCTTCCAAATGTTTAAAATTTTTGCTTTTGCACAGCCCTTTATCCAGATTTTATTTAATTTTATACTCACCATTTGCCTCTCTGTGGACCATGCACACAAGTACATGCCAACATCCAATCCTAAATCCTTACCTAAATCCTAATGCTTTTGTTATTCAGCTTAGTTACCAGTTCCTTTATAAAGCCTTCTGTTTCAGCCCTCAATGACTTTCTCTCCTCAGTCTCCCGAAACATTTGTCACTGAACTTTTATATCAGTTTATTCCTAAGCATGGTAATGAATTAAATGCCTACAGCATCCATGCAGGTAATCTCAGTAAACAGGGCCAGACCGGAGCCTGTAGGAAGCATAGGAAATGGAACAGCACATGCCTCATCCCAGGGGCTATAGCTAATCACTTGTGCATGGCATATAGGCCCAGAGATGCTAGATCTACTATTTTTTTCCAAGAGAACCCAGGAACCCCCAATTTTTATTTTAAATATTCTGATATTGAACCATTTCCAAACTCATTTTAAAATATTTTTAAAACATCATGCTGGAAGAGGGGTCACTATCTCCCAGTCATTCCATTCATTCCACTTGCAATCTCTGCCCTCTGGCATAATTGTTTCTAATTCATTAATTAGCTTAATTATTCATCACTCCAATTAAATCATAAGCCCCTTGAGTACTCACTCTTAAAGCCACCACAGAATCTACCACAGAGATAAGCCTGTGATAAATGCTCAGTAAACCAAGGGTTCACTATTGATTGAAAGGAGATATGTTTATATCCTAGACCATAGTCATCTCCACAATTGTGTACTGAAGAGAAGACTACAGTAGATTCCACCTGGAGGCACTATGACCAAGATGTCTACTCACCTAGTGAGTGTCATTCCAGTGAGATCCACAGCCATGGAAAATACGTACTGCCACAGCTTAGGTCATTGCACCCAGGATCGTGATGCCGAGATACATTTATATCCAAGAACTTTTAAGTACAAATGGTCTGTGTTCTACAAAAAGCAGATGCCCAGCATAGAAACAAACAGGAAGAGAGAGAAATAGAAGCCTTCTCTCCTTGTCATTTTAGAGAAAAAAAATCTGATTTTCATGATAGCTGTGGCATCTTGATTTTTTATAATCCTAGGTCCCTGTGCTCAGAGTCATCAACCCCACACTATCAAGTCCATGTACAAACAGAGGAATGATCTAAAGGTTATCTCTCTAGAGCAGGCAGGCTTGGACCAGAAACCAGATATAGATGCTCTTCAACTCATCATGGGGTTATGTCCTATAAGCCATTTTAAGTTGAAAATAAATTAAAATGGACTTAATATACTCAACCTACTGAACATCATAGTTTGGCTACACAAGCACATAATGGAGCATCTGTTGTTTATACTCATGATCCTGTGGTTGACTGGGAGCTGTGTGGCATCCCAAAAGTACATCACATGTAATATTACTAGCCTGGGAAAAGCTCAGCTCTCATAATTCAAACTGTGGTTTCTGTATTGCTTTTGCATCACTGTAAAGTAGAAAACCCTTAAGTAGCATTGTAAGTCAGGGACTGTCAATACCCAAATTCAAAGCTTGTATCTCTGAGGAGCCCATGTGGAGGTGCTTAACCACTCTGACCCTCTGTCTTCTTTTTGTAGGAATGAGTCATTGGATTACATATGCCTCTCAGTAAGAGAAGCAGAAACATGAGTAGTGGGGAAGAGCACAGACACTCAAGTGAGACCTAAACAAGTGAATCCACTGGCTGAGTGGCCCAGAAAGCTACTCAGTTAATCTCTGTCCCTGGGTTCCCACACCTACAAAACAAGGACAAATAATAGAATCTAGTCCACTGGCTTGTTCTGAGGGCTAAAACATATTCCCAGAAAGCTCACTACAAATGGTAGATTTGGGATCATGGCTTTGAGAGAAACTGGAAGACTGTCAAGTATCATCATTTATAGACACTTTTGTCTGTCCTCCAGAGCTATCACCAACCCACACAAAGTGATGGTTTAATTGTTGTACTTTCCCCAAGACTGCAGGATCCATAAGGACAATCTTAGTAGGAACAATTTCTGTTGAAAGCTAGTCTGTGCCCTCCTCTGGGGCTACACAAGTTTCATCCTCAGGCAAAATCCATTTTATGGAAAGAGAAAGAAGCCAAAGACTTCTTCATGATTTTGGACACAAAAGTCCTGAACATTTCCAAGAGTACATTTCTGAGCGTGCGTCTGTTTGTGGGGTGTCTGAATGTACCTCTCTGTGCCTGTAAATAAAGATTTCATGTGCCAACTCATGTGTATCTCTGTATCTTAGGCTACATCTATACAGGGAAGTAGTGTGTGTGTGTGTGTGTGTGTGTGTATGTGTGTGTGTGTTTGTATAACTGTATCTCTCCTTGAAGCTACATCTAAGTCTATGCATACCTGTGTGCACATGTATCTGTATGTATCTGCATCAATATTCAATTTTTCTAAGTTCTAGGATTGTGTCTCTGTGCCTTGATGCATGTTTACTTGTGTGTTGTGAGCCATACTCCATCATCATGGGTGAGCATGTGCATGTACCTCTCTGTTTGTGCTTTTACAAACCAACCCTTAGAAAACACAGAAAGATCCCCCAACCTTTCTTCAGAGAGTCTGAGTCTCATTTAAACCTGAGTCCCACACTCAACTTGTAGATATTATTGCTATTCATCGCTTTGCCCTAGCCCTAGTGCAGGTTTGACAGTTCTGTGAAGCACCCAAGTGATTCCAATGTGCAGATATGGTTGAGAAGAATTGAAAATGGACAGGGCTCTGCCGTGCTCCCTGGAAAGCTGCAAAATGCTTTCCTTGCCTGTGACATTAATAACCTAAGTGGGAGACTGAGGGAGTTCTGAATAAAGAACTCAGCATAGAAAAAGTCATTCCCCCGCCCATGTGCTTTCTTACTGAGGAGAGAGGTCCAGACCCAACTGGACCCTGGAGTTGACACTGGCCTATCTAACCTGTGAAAACCAGAGGAAAACTCTCCACAAAACCTAATCTTTCTTTTTTTCCAGCACACACTCACTTCCCTTTACATCTATGTCTGTCTTATTAGAAAGATGAAGTGCTACCTTAATTTCCATATAAAACCATCGCATTTACTGCAAGTATTTGGCAAACTCAAGAAGGATTTATTAGTCTAATAAACCAAGTGCTTCATAAAACATTAAATGCATTTTTAAGCATTCTTTATCAGGGAAAATAGTTAGCAGAGGAGGGGATCAGAACAGGACAAAACCTCTCATTTGTGTGACTAAATATCTAAAGATGAAAATGAGAACAAACAGGAAGGAAAGAAAACCTCACAGTTTTAGGTCTTGGGATACAGGGCCACCCCATCCTTTAATATGCTACTATGAAAATTAGGGAAGACCCCTCTTTCCCAGGTTCCAGCCCCTCACCTTCAGAGCCAGTGCCTGCTAGTTAGCAGGCTGGATAACTGCAAGGGGAGCCCTGCTGGAAAGTTCTGTAGCAGGACAGACTTCTCCCCACTGCAACTCCTGCCTCTAGAGAATCTGGTGTCCAGAGTCTGAAGGAATGTGCCCAGTCCCTGAGTTAACATGTGACCTTCATTAGCTTATTCACTCCTCACCTCTGCTCTTCCCACACTGGGCTTGCTGAACTCCCCCCAGAGTGGTTGAGCCAAGCTACCACGCGTTGACCTCCCTAACCAGCATGTGACACTGACAGCCCAGGATTTCTGCTTCGCGATTCACCAAGTTTTCTAACAGAATGATCAAAATCTCTTTTCCTGTGGGAATTAAGAAGGACTACTCCTTGTCCTCCCAGTCCCACTATTCCGAACATGAGAGAAATGGCTACCAGCATCATTCAAATGTTATCATCAGCCACAGGAATCTGAGACTAACCCATTCTCATTTATCCTCTCAGGGTGACAGGGTGGATCCTAGTGCTGGTATGAAATCAAATCTTGTCAGAGTTTGAAAGCAGGGACAATTTATACTATATATGTATACATATATGTACATTTTCCCCACTTCCAAATATGTGTGTACATATATGTATTTGTGTGTATGTGTATATATATATATATTTGTGTGTGTATGTGTGTGTGTGTGTGTATACACAAGTAAATATTTTCTTCTGTAGGAGGCCCCTCAAAACTTTCCTGGAATAATCCTAAAGCATATGAAATAGAAGTTTTTAAAATCAGTCATCACTGAAACTTGTCCAAGCAAACTGCCAAATTGATTCTGCTATCAAGTGCATTCAGCAGTGCTTTGCCTGCCCCCTAATTCCAGTTATCTCTGACACACCACACCCCACCTTTGCCCCTCTACTCAAACCCTCATGGCTGCCTCCTTCCCCCTGAAAGCAATGGGCCACCACCGACTGGTGAGAAATCAGCTTTAGGAAACCACAAAGTTGGCTCTTAAGATCCTTGAGATGAATAAAGGAAAGAAAAGGTCAAGACTTGGCAATACTTCAAAGATGCTAAACAAAAAGTGATCATTAGAGAAATGCTACTGAGATTTAGTTTCCTAGGGTGAAAAGAAGAAAATATATAAGAAATGAGAATACTGATGCAATGCCTAAATGGCAAAAAGAAAATTTTCTTGGCAAGGCTGCCACTCTGAATTTAGCACTTGCAGTCACAGCATACTTCCATATTTCCTTTGTCCCAAGAAAAATAAAAATCTCAGGGTTAAAAGACTCTATTGCATCCATATCTCATGAACCCCACCCCAACCCAACACAATCCAATAAGCAGGTGTCCAGTCCTTTGGAAGAGGTTTGTGAGTCTGGACTTAGAACTTTGCTAAGAAGCTCAGCTCATGCTATGTTGCTTCTATTACCTTCCTGGGCGAAGAAAGTACCCTGATTTTTTAATTTGCACTTCTCTGATTACCAGAGAGAATAACATTGTTCCCTTACTGTGTTCACAGGTTAGACTTCCTATTAATTTTTCTGTTCACTAGGGAAGAACTCAATATAGACACATAGATACACTGAGAGGAAGAACTTCCAAAAATTTTTTACCAAAAAAGATTTAAATGCTGACTGCCAAACCATCATGATAAATTTCCACCAAGCAAAAAAATAGTACCCCATGATCACAACCAGTAAAAACTATTTATTTTAGAAAAGGACTGAAAGAGATGGCATTCATACATAGAAGTTTGGGTGGTCCCCCAACACATTTTTTCCTAATGTTCTATATTTCTGATTTAAATGTCCTATTAAAACACAAATATTTGTATCAGTTTCCTAGGACTACTGTAACAAATTCCACAAACTGTGTTGCTTAAAACAGAAATTTGAAGTTTATGCTCTCACAGTTCTGAAAGCCAAAAGTCTGAAACTAAGAAGTCAGCAGACCAGGGCCATGCTCCCTCTGAAGGTTCTAAGGAAAAGCCCACCCTTTCCACTTCCTGGATTCTAGAGATTTCTGGCAATCCTTGGGTTCCTTGGCTTACAGTGGCACTGCCCAGACATCTGAATTTGATAATGTCTGCAAGGACCCTATTTGCAGCTTCCAAGTGGACATAGATTTTAGGGAGACACTATTCAACTAAGTACAGTAATTTAGAAGAGTCTTGCTTTTGTGGAGAGATCAGGGTCCATTGTCAGAGACTGGCCTATGTGTCTTTAGAATCTACTACATCTGTTAGATCACATAGTGTGAAGCTCAATGATAGAAGAGAAATTAATATCAGGGGTGAATAGAAAAGTGAATAAATTAAAAATAAATGAGTCCTTCTATATGGGGACAAGTTAAAAATCTCCAAACACCTCAGAGACAGTTTCTTCAGCCTCTTCATAATCCATTCAACATTACCTATTAAAGAACCCAACAAAATCATACCTGCTATCCCCTTCAGATGTTTAACAGTAAACATAGGACTACTTCCTAAATAGCACAACAACAATAATAATAATACATGAGTATGAGCTAAAACCCTTCAAGTTAAGGTCAAAGAAAATTAATCAAAACCATTAAATGGAGAAAGAATTTTATTCTTTATGTTTTGAAAAGATAGGTAGGTGGCTAAGTGTGGTAAGAAAGTAAACTGGGAAAAGTCATTCAGGAATGTTAAGTAGGTTATGAAAAAGTAAGCATTTAGGTGGTTAAGTAGATTAGCTGACTACATATAAATAAATTTAATAAATATATCCACGGATTATGTGCATTTCCCATTTCCCAACGTTTCTTAAATTCCCAGACCATAATATCCTGAGGAAAACTGAAAATCTTAAGGAGCTACAAAAAGGCTGATGTTTGTGAATCTGAGCCCAGGTTAAATTATTATAAGGCAGAAAGGAGAGTGCCAGCTGCTGGGCATTCAAAGTCCATAAACTGAAAGCATTTAAAGGAGCATTCCTCACCACAGGGTGGGTCACTTCTGCAACCCAGAATCCTTAATTATCCACCACTGGGAGGGACCTTGACTCCTCAAAGTTTCCCTTTGACTCCAAGAAACCTGAAATCCAGCCCTGGGAGCTTTCCTGCCAGATGAACTGCCAAGCTGTTTCTCAGAAGCAAAAAGAAACACGGACAGCCCTTTGTCACCTCAAATAATGAGTTCCTCAGAGGCCCATAGTGACCTCATTCTTGCTACTAAAATCATATTTGAGATACTCACAGTTTAACCCAACAGTAATTATCTTTTTTTTTTTTTTTTATACCAGGAATTGAACTCAGGGGTACTTGACCACTGAGCCACATCCGCAGCCCTATTTTGTATTTTATGTAGAGACAGGGTCTCACTGAGTTGCTTAGTGCCTTGCTGTTGCTGAGGCTTGAACTCGCAATTGAACTCGCAATTCTCCTGTCTCAGCCTCCCAAAGTGCTGGGATTACAGGCATGCACCACCGCCCCCAGCCCAGTAATTACCTTTGTGTACTGAATAATAGTCCTAATTTATTAGCTATGTATGAACAGGATATGACGTATTTTTTAATCAGTGCAGGCCCACCTCTGGTGCCCCCTGAAAAACAGGAGGGCATAGTCATGGAAGTCACTGTCTTGCTTGACCAAACAAGGAAAGGAAAAGTCATTTAAATAGGCCATGATGTTAGTTTTGTAATCAGTAAAAAAAAAAAATCAGTATGCTCAGATGCTGTTCAAAATATACTAAAATGAGTCCTTGCTTCCCTTGATATACTACCTACCCATGGTCTCAAGGACAAGAAAACATAAGAGGAGGGCATGTTTCAGGAAAAAAGTATGTATCAATTAGGATGTGTTCAACAGCAAATTATTGTTTAAAAAAAGGCTTATTAAATTAAATATCTATTTAGCAAGGAGTTTAAAGATACACAATTCAATTTAAATGTAATTAATTTTAATTTTGAAGTAACATCTTCAAAAATCTAACTTCTGTGTGTCCTTTGCTCTGCCATTGTCAGAGCATTGGCTTCTCATCCTTAGGTCTGTACCTGTGCTGTCACAAGACAGCAGCTAAAGCACAGAGCACATTCTAGACAAAAGGCAAGATTTCTTCCTAATGAGAAATATAAACAAAACTACCTACAAACCTAAGCAAGTATGTCTAGTCTTAAGAATATAATTCCTTCACACCAGTAAACTCGGAAAGAGTTTTCCTAAACCTTTTCCAGAAACTTCTTTCCCTCTTCCCTCCACCTCAACCCCAGGATTTCTTCTTTTCCTCATTGGCCATAAGGACACAGGTCACTGTTAGCTACAGGGAAGGCTGGAAAATAAACATCTGGCAAGGACAGAAAACTTGTAACTATTACTCCATTCCCCACCCCAAAAACCACAGTGTGTCAGCCAGGAAATGTGGAATAGTCAGAGACTGTCTGCTAGGTCACAACAGAAAATGTCCCCAAGGACATCCAGCCTTGAGTCTGTCCCTAAATCCAACCACATAAAATGTCTCAGAGACACAAAAGTGAATTTTTAAGATTAGGCAATAGCCATCTATAATATCTTCCTCCAAAGATGAAAAATGTTTCCCACATCACTTATTAATTTGAAGCCCACAATATAGAAATAGACCATTAATCTAGCCCTTTGCAAATAGGTTCCACAGAGGACTGGTCTGCTAAGATAGCACGGCAGGAATGAAATGAGAGGGTCACATTTTCATATAAATTTAGGAACTCGCGTTAAGCAATAGAGTACTGAAGACCATGCATGATCAATACAGTAAATAAGCATTATTTAACCCACTGTTGTCCAAAAGGCCACAACCTTCACATCAAGAACTATAATATTTTACCCAGAACCTAGTAATATCCCATAAAATACACTTCGGTAAAGGTTAACAAGTCATTTTTCTTATTCCCATTATGCTGAGAGATGAACAAGATTCTGATTCTTACCATTACTTACTTTTCTACAGAGATAATCTGAGATACCACGGAGAGCTCAGCTCACTGGTAACAAGTGCGCATCAAAGGCTTGTTTTTCCTTTTCTTTTATCTTTCTCTGAGACCAAGGTATGGATCAAGCTGGAGACAGTGAGCAATCTTAAATTATCCATTTAACAATAAAGAATTTAACCACGTAGAAGACTGAAAATAAAGCCACAGAAACCCGGACTTACAACAAAGCAAAAGTACTATTACTTGGTGAAATTTAGAAAATTTCACAAAAAGCAGTGACAGCCACTTCATCACTTCAATGAAAGCTTTCACTGAACAGGACTCTTGTCCAGATCTTGGTGGGGAAAATGGTTTTCAAGGAAAGAAAGATCATGGAGTTAGAGAAAAAAAAAAGGAGTTGTATCTTTTCCAGCCCTCCCGTCTCCTCTCTTCTTCCTTGATCTCACCAGCCAGCATCCTGGAAAAACTGACATATGACACTATGGTTGCACAGACATACTGTCAGAGAGCTCAATAATATTGATCTCAACCTGGGTAGCCTGGCATGCTAATGGACAAAAAAATCTGTCCTATGCTAAATATTCTAACTCCACTTTTCAAAGCAAGTTTTCCACTGCCATCATTTGCTGGCATGAGGAGAGAGAAAAATCATGATAGATCCATAGGTTCACATTAGGCTCATAGAGATCATTACAGAACTTCCAAGTTTCTTAAGGGTTTTCTCCACATAAGCCTGGCAAAAATCCCCTCACACTGTGATGATTCTGTGAGAGAGGCACTTTAATGTTCTTTGCTAGAAATCACTCACTCCATGCACACTGAGCTATCAGAACACTTCACCAAGCCTGCTAAGTTTTACCAACAAATAACAAACTGTAGCCTATTTCAGTCCATCTCTGAGTCTATCCACCTGTTTCCGTGGACCTGAACAGCAAGGCTGGCAAGTGGGTCCAAGTTTTAGAACTCAGATTCCCCCTATGGAAATTACTCATATATTTATTTCCTCCAAAGACTTCTAATTCCAAGTCATAACTCAAATACTTTGTTTCTTTTCCCCTCCACAGTCCTTCCTTCCACCCCTCAGTGCAGGATGAGCTCTGTGGATCAGGACAACCACACATGACTGAGGCTTCCTGGATCTAGGGCATGTCCCGTGGACACATCAAGAGGCAGTCATGGCAAAAGTCAGCATTCAGTTCTCACCACTAATGCCACCTGTTTGCCCATTTTTCTTCAATTGAGAGCATCCACGCCAACAAGACCCATCCCACATCTAAAAGATCTACCTCTGCCTAGTACTTCCTCCTCTTCTTACTCTGCTTACTCAAACACATCTTTGTTAACACCCAGCTCTTACACAAAACCTTCTCTGGCCCTTCCATTTTTTTCTTTACTGAAATTAAGGAGTTTGCTCAAGGAGCCCCAGGCTGCCAGTGGCAGGGCTGGACAGGAGCACAGGTCTGCTCCTCTGACTGCAAATCCCATCTGTGCCGTGACACTAAACCAGATGGTTCAGCTCAGAGCCCAAATCTTCTCTCTCCTCACCTTTGGGGCCTCCAGGAAACACTGGATGGCATTGATTAAAGCCGTTAGTGAAGTCGCACTCTCTCACAGGGTCTCCACAAGGCAACTCACAAAAATATTCATGAAGAGAAGGAAGGTCACCAGAAGGGAGAGAGACTTCAAAAGCTAACATCACCATCCAGTAATACTAAACCCAGCCTGGGCAGATCCCAACCAGTGATTCCTTAGCATTTTCAAACTCCAATTTCTGACAAACTTCAAGCCAGGGGTTAATATAAAATTTTATTAAAAGTCCAGCAAAATTCATGAACTACATTTTATCCTCACTGAAAAGTGACTTTTTCATCTCCAGGACATCTTTGATACATAAATTCAACAAGGAGATTGTTCTTAGATGTGTAACTGACACAGGACAGCTTTTTGTTGTTGTTGTTTACTAAGGATTGAACCCAGGAGCACTTAACCACTGAGCAACATCCCCAGCCCTTTTTTTCATATTTTATTTAGAGACAGGATCTCACTGAGTTGCTTAGGGCCTTGCTAAGTTCCTGAGGCTAGCTTTGAACCCAAGATCCTCCTGCCTCAGCCTCCCAAGCCTCTGGGATTACAGGCATGCGCCACCACACCCAGCTTTCATTTTTTTTAATTTATTTGTTCTTTTTAGTTATACATGACAGTAGAATCTATTTGGATCTATTTATACAAGAATGTAATAGCTCTTATTCTAATTAGGATCCCACAAATCCAGTTATTTTGGAAGATGCCAAATGATAGGAGAAAATTCCCAATCCCTTTCCTGAGGAACCTGGGGTGTGTCAGGGTAAGACTCCATCTTCAACTACTAGCTACCAAAACCTTTCTCAGTTCTGTTCAATTTCTAGGGTTACTGCATTCTGGATATAGAACTGCTAATGTGGGAACTAAAACATCTTCAACACTCATAAGGAACTGGACACTCTGCTCTATCATAGAACCCAGGCTGACCAGGACAGTCTTTGGTCTGCTTTGTATTTCCATCACTCCAGCATAACCTCATTTCATCTTCTCAACATCTCTATTTGCTATCACCACCTCTGCTAGTTAACCCCTATAGCTAAGGAGTCCCAAGTTCATCTTCAACTGATTTTTTGTCCTTACAAAGATGATGTTTCATGAAAGCAGCAGCCCTGTCCCTGTTTATCATGGCACCTGCAGCATTTAACACACATAGTTTATACCTAGGACCTGTTTGTTAACTGCACTAGTGAAAGACAATACTAACTGGTTTACAAATATTGTTGAATAAATAACTACAGAGCCTCTTTTCAGAGGCTTAGGGGAATTAACTGACTTGGTCAAGAATATTAACTTGTCCAATGGGTGCAGAACTTGAAGTCAGGTTCAACCTCCTCACGCTTGGCTACAGAGCCCATACGCCTTCCTAACCATTCTGCTTTGGCTGATAGACTGTTTGCTTTTGTGGGGAGAACAGTGGTCCACAGATGTGCAAGGAGTTGCCTGTCAGAGCAGATGTGATGCTGACTGGCATCAGCTCCTACAGCTCCAATCGATAGCCCTCCCAGGGCTGTTCCTGAGCTTCAAGCGTTCTCAGGGATCCGAAGGTCACAGCCTCACCTTGGTGCATGTAGTCTAGGGAACACACAGAGAAAAGCAAAGTGGCAGAAGCGCCACCTAGCAGCCAGCCATTGTCCAGGGTTTTGTTAGCCAGGTGGGCAGGGGCAGCCCTGCTGCAAAGACACCTGGAGAACCGAAGACCAAGATTCGTGCACTGCCGGACTGGACAGCCACTGCGGGTACCAACTTTTTCCATTTAGAGGAGCCAAAAGGGGATTCCCGACCCCAGGTGCCAACACCAGGCTTTCCGCTAGCAGTAGGGGCAGGTGATCAGCTCCCCAACTCCAACTGACTTGAGCCCTGGTGGGTGATGGCAGCCACTTGAGCAGATCAAAGTACCACCACGTGGTCTGCAACTCGAATCTCAGGACCCACCACTGCCGAAGGACCCATGAACTGCTGCAGGCTGCAGGGACCCAAGCGCCACTGACTTACCACACTGCTAGGCATCACTGCTGGCCGCAGACAGACCTAGACTCTCTGGAACTGCTGCCATTTGTCTATCCAGACTCACTGAGATCCTAAAACCTGCACAACATCCTGGGGTGGAGTCTTCCTGCTCTCTCTGTGTTTTGGGACCTTGACTTGACCCAAAGCACAAATGTTCATTACTGATCTTGTGTGCGCTCCCTTTCCTGACTTCCTAAAGCACTGCTCTTATTCTGTACCCTATCCCTTTTAAAAGAGCACTTTCCTGTTGGCCATTCCTTAACTGCTTTGTGAGGATATGTTTGGCTTATTCAAAACACTACAAATGCCAGGTGCTGTGGCGCACACCTGTAATCCCAGTGACAGGGGAGGCTGAGGCAGGAGGATCAAGAGTTCAAACCCAGCCTCAGACAGTGAGTCCCTAAGCAACTCAGCAACACCCTGCCTCTAATAAAATATAAAAAAGGGCTGGGGATGTGGTTAAGTGCCTCTGGGTTCAATCCCTGATACAAAAACAAAAAAACAAAAAAAGAAAAAGAAAAAAACTGCTACACATCTCTTGAAGACAAGAAGATAAAACTGGGAGCTCCGTGAGACAAAGCACAGCATTGGGTTTTACTCATCAATTAGCCATGATACTTAGAAACCTACCAGACACCAAGCATGAATCATAGACATCGCCCAGGGAGGTGTCCATCAATACTGATCTGGTCTTCACCTTGTGGTCTAGCCCAGAGCTACCGACACATTCCTTGCCACATCTTGGAATAAATAAATTCAGCCAATTTCAATTCTAGCACTGGATATTCTGTCACTCGTTTGTAAAGAGTCCTTGCTCGAGGTACCTCTTTGCTAAATGAGCCTTACAATGAAGGTCTGATTAGATAACAAGTCCCCCCCAGTACCTAAAATTCTGATTTGTATGATCATAGTTACCCTGCACTTCTGCTGATACTTAAAAAGCTCAGATGAAGACCTATGGAAGATGACTTCTAAAAGACATTTTCAATTAAGTTTTTCCTTACAGGCTAGAACTTTTCCCCTAACTTTACTAAGGTACAGATGACAAAAAGCATATTTTGGATATACAACATTATTTTTAATCTTCATCTACATTATGAAATGATTGAATCAAGATAACATGTATCACCTCATGTACTTATTTTTTGTGTAAAGACATTTACTACTACTCCCTTAGCAAATCTCAAGTATATAAGATATCATTATTAACTACAGTCAACATGCTATGTAATAAATTTCCAGAACTTATTCATCCTAACTGAAACTTTGTACCCTTTAACCAACATCTCCTCATTTCACCCTCACCCTCCACCCTGTCCCTGGTAACCATCATTCTACTTTCTATGTGTTTGACTTTTGTTGTAGGTTCCACATATAAATGAAATCATTCAGTCCTTATCTTTTATTCCTGGCTTATTTCATTTAGAGTAATGACCTCCGACTTCATCCAGGTTGTCACAATAGCAAGATAAATTTCTTTTTAAAGGCTGAATCATGTTCCTTTGTATATATTCCACTGTACACATCTGCCACATTTTCTTCCTTCACTCATTTATTGATGGACACTTAGGTTGTGTTATCTATTCTTCCATAAAAATTAACACCCTCCTGTGGGCTGTGGCCTAGATAGTAGAGGGAGAGATTCTCCCTCATCCCTGACTGAAAGTGCTCTGCATGAACCCCAGGCCAGCCATTTCCCGCTCTACTGTACGTTTCCAGAGCTTTACAGGACTGTTTATTTAAGGCCCTCTCTCCATGCCATATTAGCTTTCTCTCCTCCTGGATAAGTATGTGGAATTCCTCCAGGAAAGGAGAACCAGAGCAAAACCTCAAAAACCCAGATGAAATTTGCACAGGGAACTTTTTCTGGAATAAGGGAGAATTTCCTCTCTTCAGTCTAGAGGCTACAGTCTAGCAAGGATATTTCTTTTATGGAAGGGCACAGAACCAGGTTACCAGATTAAGCTAACAGGGGCCACAAAATGGCATTTTTGAAAAGATATTCCAGACTCTCTTAATGTTGCTTACTTATAGGGCCTCCCCAAATCCCTAGAGAGGAATCCATTTGAGAGGAACCCACTGATCTTTGATCATTTTTTTTTTTTTTTTTGGTACTAGGGATTGAACTCAGGGGCACTTGACCACTGAGCCACATCCCCAGACCTATTTTGTGTTTTATGTAGAGACAAGGTCTCACTGAGTTGCTTAGCACCTCGCCGTTGCTGAGGCTGGCTTTGAACTCGCAATTCTCCTGTCTCGGCCTCCCAAAGTGCTGGGATTACAGGCTTGTGCCACCCCTCCCAGCTCATTGATAATTTTTTCATCCTCAGTTTTGTTTCCATTTGAAGAAGGGTTTAGTCACAAAGATCTAGAGTGAGTTGAAGGTTGGTTAGTTAGTTGGTTGGTTGGTGTTTTATGGTATAAAAAATAGAGCTTGCTCCTCATTGTCCTCTGACAACAGGCAAAAGTTTTAAAATGCCAGCCCCAAGCCTATCCCTTTCCACAAAACTGAAAAAGAATTTAACTGGGTAGAGAAGTACACCAGTGTAATTCAAGTGGTTTTCAATCCAGCACCCCATTAAGATGATCCAACAGATTTCACTGCTAGAATATTGAAAGGATGAGCTGTCCAGTGGGTGGGGAAAAGGAGAACTAGTGTCAGGAGCCAGGCAGGGAGGAGAGATGGGCAGTAACTATAAGAACTCCGAAGACCCTGAATATGCAAAATATATCTTAACTCTTTCCACGTCTCATCATGTCTACCCAATCAGCACTCACGCTATGCCCTGCTTCTCAGTTACTTCCTTCCTGTATCTTCTCTATAAAATTCAGACTCAAAGCAGGGTTCATAAACCCAGCAATGCTACAATGTTACAACCAAAGGAAAATAATTCCTTCTTATATATTCTTCATTTTTACATTCAAAAGGTAGCAATTTATCCTTATTGACATGCAATTACTGAAGGGTAGTGACACAAATAATTTATAAGCAAGTGTGAATATTTTGGGAGCATGTGCTTGAAATTCTATTACCTGAGAGAGGTGATCAAAATGATAAAAATCTTGCCCTACAAAGCAGCAAAAAATTTAACACATAAAACATCACACAAGAATGGGAAACATAAGAGAAATAGAGAAACACTGGACACGACAGGGGGGAGGTGGGGGGCAGGAAAGGGGAATGGGTATAGTAAAGATGGTTGATAAAAAATATATATAAATATATATATATATATATACTGTTCATTGAAAGTGCATATAAAGATGTTTAATATGAAGAATGTAATCTGCTTATAATTTTGTGCAAAG
>PVHX01019281.1:0-34853 GCA_004024805.1 Geosciurus inauris | reverse complement strand
TAGTTTTGATTTGCATTTCTCTAATGGCTAGAGACGTTGAACATTTCTTCATATATATGTTTATTGATTGTACATCATCTTCTGAGAGGTTTCTATTCAGCTCCTTAGCCCATTTATTGATTGGATTATTTGGTTTTTTTGGTGTTAAGTTTTTTGAGCTCTTTATATATCCTGGAGATCAGTGCTCTGTCTGATGTGCTTGTGGCAAAAATTTGCTCCCAGAATATAGGCTTTCTGTTCACTTCATTGATAGTTTCTCTTGCTGAGAAGAAGCTTTTTAGTTAAGTCCATCCCATTTATTGATTCTTGCTTTTATTTCTTGTGCTATAGGTGTCTTGTTAAGGAATTCGGGGCCTAATCCCACGTGACGAAGATTTGGACCTACTTTCTCCTCAATTAGCCACAGGTTCTCTGGTCTAATTCCTAGGTCTTTGATCCACTTTGAGTTGAGTTTTGTGCATGGTGAGAGATAGGGGTTTAGTTTCATTTTACTGCATATGGATTTCCAGTTTTCCCAGCACCATTTGTTGAAAAGGCTATCTTTTCTCCAATGTATGTTTTTGGCACCTTTGTCTAGTATGGGATAGCTGTATTTATGTGCATTACTCTCTGTGTCTTCTATTCTGTACCATTGATCTACATGTCTGTTTTGGTGCCAGTACCATGCCGTTTTTGTTACTATTGCTTTGTAGTAAAGTTTAAGGTCTGGTATTGTGATGCCTCCTGTTTCACTCTTCTTGCTCAGGATAGCTTTGGCTATTCTCGGTCTCTTATTTTTCCAAATGAATTTCATGATTGCATTTTCTATTTCTATAAGAAAGGATTCTGGGATTTTGATTGGGATTGCATTGAATCTGTATAGTGCTTTGGGTAGTATGGCCATTTTAATAATATTGATTCTGCCTATCCAGGAGCATGGTAGGTCTTTCCATCTTCTAAGATTTTCTTCAATTTCTTTCTTTAGTGTCTTGTAATTTTCATTGTAGAGGTCTTTCACCACTCTTGTTAAATTGATTCCCAAGTATTTTATTTTTTTGGAAGCTATTGCAAATGGAGTATTTTTTCTAATTTCTCTTTCAGAGGATTCATTGCTGATGTATAGAAATGCATTTGATTTATGTATATTGATTTTATATCCTGCAATTTTACTGAATTCATTTATCAGTTCTAGAAGTTTTCTGGTGGAACTTTTTGGATCCTCTAAGTATAGAATCATATCATCTGCAAATAATGATAGTTTGAGTTCTTCTTTCCAATTTGTATCCCTTTAATTTCCTTTGTCTGTCTGATTGCTCTGGCAAGAGTTTCAAGGACTATATTGAATAAGAGTGGTGAGAGAGGGCATCCCTGTCTTTCTTAATACTCGGTCCTCTCATATGAATTGTCAATTCTAGTACACTTTCTATTTACATAAGAAATACATCTGGTCCCAGAAAGTACATAGGTATTCCCTTTCTACATATCCTATGGTCTCTTTGTTCTTTGGTTTACTTCATCTAACCTCCTATTCTGCTGATGTGGAAAAGCCCAGGTTATGCTTTATGAGATGGTCCATTGGCCTCCAGCTGATAGAGTATAGCGGCCAGTTGCAGGCATTTGGGCATCCAGAAGCTTAATTAACAACTTTCCTGGAAGGCAATCTTGAGCAGCACAAGGCACCTGGGTCAGTTTTTAAGGAAAGTTGGGTAGAAGACCTCAGAACATATGACCATTTCAAGAGCTCTGCCATGTTCCAGACAGAATTTACCTTATGTTTTCTTCTGTGTCAGCTTATCTATTTGCACTCACTATCTTTCTCATTCTGACTTCAAATATATACTCTAGGTACATTCTGATTTTACATATTGACAAAATACATTTTCAAATGACTCTCATTTTACTCATGCCTGTGTGGGATACTATCCATTCATGAATGATTTTTCACATATTCTCAGAATTACATTCTCATGAATATGCATAACTGTCAAAATTCAGTTGAATTCTTTCACTCTCAATCTCTGTATGTATAAAATCTGATAAATATTTTACCTATATTCGTACTTTTCTTAAATTTTCTTAATTCTCAGACCCCTATTATGAATTTTCAATTCTAGTACACTTTCTATTTACATAGAAATACATCTGGTCCCAAGAAGTACATGTGTATTACCTTTTTACATATTTTGTGCTCTCTTTGTTCTTCGGTTTACTTCATCTAATCTCCTATTTCTGCTTATGTGGAAAGGCCCAGGTTATGCTTTATGTTATGGTCCATTGCCCTCCAGCTGATAGAGCATAGGGGCCAGGTGCAGGCAATTGGGCATCCAGGTGCTTAATTAACATCTTTCCCAGAAGGCAATCATGAGAAACACCTGGCACCTGGGTCAGTTTTTAAGGAAAGTTGGAAGAAGGCCTCAGAACATATGAATATTTAGATAACTCTGCCATGCTCCAGAGAGAATTTGCCTTATATTTTACTTCTGACTCAACTTATCTATTTGCATTCACTAACTTTCTCATTCTGACTTCAAATATATACTCTAGAGTAGGTACATTCTGAGTTTTACTTACTGACAAAATACATTTTCCAATAATTCTCATTTTAATCATGCCTGTGTGAGATTCTATCTATTCATGGATAATTTTTAACATATTCTCAGAATTACATTCATATGAATATTCATAACTGTCCAAACTCATTCGAATTCTCTCACACTCAATATATGTCTGTATGAAATCTGACAAAAATTTTATGTATATTCCTTCTTTTCCTAAATTTTCTTCATACTCAAACTTCTAATAAGAATTTTCAATTCTAGTACACTTTCTATTTACATAGAAATACATCTGATCCCAAGAAGTACTTGTATATTCCCTTTTTACATGTCTTATACTCTCTTTGTTCTTTGGTTTAATTCTTTTAACCTATTATATCTGCTTATGTGAAAAGGCCCAGGTTATGCTTTTTGAGATGGTCCATTGGTCTCTAGTGATAGAGCATAGGGGCCAAGTGCAGGCAATTGGGCATCAGTTGCTTAATTAACTTTTTTCCAGGAAGACAATCATGAGAAACACATGGCACCTGGGTCAGTTTTTTTAAAAAGTTTGGAAGAAAGGCTCAGAACATATGAATATTTCCAGAACTCTTCCATGCTCCAGACAGAATTTGCCTTATGTTTTACTTCTGACTCATCTTATCTATTTGCATTCACTATCTTTCTCATTCTGACTTCAAATATATACTCTAGATTAGGTACATTCTGATTTTTACTTTTTGACAAAATACATTTTCCAATGACACTCATTTTATTCATGCCTATGTGGGTTTCTCTCTCTTCAAGGATGCTTTTTCATTTATTATAAAATTACAGGGGCCGGGGCTATAGTTCAGTGGTAGAGCATTTGCCTAGCATGAGGGAGGCACTGGGTTCAATCCTCAACAGCACATATAAATAATAAATTAACAAAATAAAGATCCATCAACAACTAAAACATGTAAAACAAAAAAAAGTATTATATTCTCATTAATGTCCATAACTGTCCAAACTCAAATGAATTCCCTTACATTCAAAATATGTCTGTGTAAAATCTGATAAATATTTTACCTGTATTCGTTCTTTTTTTAAATTTTCTTAATACTCGGACCGCTAATATGAATTGTCAATTCTAGTACACTTTCTACTTACATAGAACTACATCTGGTCCCAAAAAGTACATGTGTATCCCCTTTTTACATATCCTATGGTCTCTTTGTTTTTTGGTTTACTTCGTCTAACCTCCTGTTTCTGCTTATGTGGAAAGGCCCAGGTTATGCTTTATGAGATGGTCCATTGGCCTCCAGCTGATAGAGCATAGGGGCCAGGTGCAGGCAATTGAGCATCCAGGTGCTTAATGAACATCTCTCCGTGAAGGCAATCAGGAGAAACACGTTGCACCTGGGTCAGTTTTTAAGGAAAGTTTGGAAGAATGCCTCAGAACATATGAATGTTTCCAGAGCTCTGTCATGCTCCAGACAGAATTTGCCTTATGTTTTACTTCTTACTCAACTTATCAATTTTCATTCACTAAATTTCTCATTCTGACTTCAAATATATACTCTAGATTAGGTACCTTCTTACTTTAACTGATTGAAAAAATACATTTTCCAGTGACTCTCATTTTACTCATGCCTGTGTGGGTTCTCTCTCTTCATGGATGATTTTTCACTTATTATACGAATTACATTCTCATAAATGTTCATAACTGCCCAAATTCAGATGATTTCTCTTACATTCAAACTATGTCTGTATAAAATATGTTAAAAATTTTACCTATATTCGTTCTTTTTTTAAATTTTCTTAATACTCGGACCTCTAATATAAATTGTCAATTCTAGTACACTTTCTATTTACATAGAAATACATCTGGTCCAAAAAGTACATGTGTATTCCCTTTTTACATATCCTATGGTCTCCTTGGTCTTCAGTTTCCTTCATCTAACATCCTATTTCTCCTTATGTGAAAAGGCCCAGGTTATGCTTTATGAGATGGTCCATTGGCCTCAAGCTGATCAGCATAAGGGCCAGGTGAAGGCAATTGTGCATCCAGGTGCTTAAATAACATTTTTTCAGAAGGCAATCATTAGAAACACGTGGCACATGGGTAAGTTTTAAATGAAATTTCAGAAGAAAGCCTCAGATTATATGAACATTCCAGAGCTCTGCCATGGTCCAGTAAGATTTTGCACTATATTTTACTTCTGACTCAACTTATCAATTTGCATTCACTATCTTTTTCATTCTGACTTCAAATATATACTCTAGATTAGGTACATTATGACTTTTACTTATTGACAAAATACATTTTCCAATGACTCTTATTTAACTCATGCCTCTATGCATTTCTCTCTCTTCATAGATAATTTTTCACTTATAAGAATTACATTCTCATAAATGTTCATAACTGTCCAAAATCAGATGATTTCTCTTACATTCAAACTATGTCTGATCCCAAGAAGTACATGTGTATTCCCTTTTTACATATCTTATACTTTCTTTATTCTTTGGTTTAATTCATCTAACCTATTATTTCTGCTTACGTGAAAAGGCCCAATTTATGGTTTATGAGATGGTCCATTGGCCCCCAGCTGATAGAGCATAGGGGCCAGGTGCAGGCAATTGGTCATCCAGGTGCTTAATTAACATCTTTCTGGGAAGGAAATCATGAGAAATACATGGTATCTGGGTCAGTTTTTAAGGAAAGTTTGGAAGAAGGCCTCAGAACATATGAACATTTCCAGAGCTCTGCATTGCTCCTGTCAGAATTTGCCTTATGTTTTACTTCTGACTCAACTTATTTATTTGCATTCACTATCTTTCTCATTCTGACTTCATATATGTACTGTAGATTAGGTACAGTCTGATGTTTATTTATTGACAAAATACATTTTCCAATGCCTCTCATTTTACTCATGCCTGTGTGGGTTTCTCTCTCTTTATAGATTGTTTTTCACTTATTATAAGAATTACATTCTCATAAATGTTCATAACTGTCCAAACTCAGATGAATTTTCTTATATTCAAACTATGTATAAAATCTGATAAAAATTTTACCTATATTTGTTCTGTTTTTAAATTTTTTTTAATGTTTGGACCTCTAATATGAATTGTCAATTCTAGTACAATTTCTATTTATATAGAAATACATCTGGTTTTAAGATGTACATGTGTATTCCCTTTTTACATATCCTATTGTCTCTTTGTTCTTTGGAATACTTCATCTAACCTCCTATTTTTTCTTATGTGAAAAGGCCCAGACTATGCTTTATGAAATGCTCCATTGACCTCCAGATGATAGAGCATAGGGGCCAAGTGCAGGCTATTGGGCATACAGGTGCTTAATTAACATCTTTCCACAAAGGCAATCATGAGAATCATGTGGCATCTGGGTCAGTTTTTAGCAAAAGTATGGAAAAAGGCCTCAGATCATATTAATATTTCTAGAGCTCTGCCATGCTCCAGACAGAATTTAGCTTATGTTTTTCTTCTAAATCAACTTATTTATTTGCATTCACTATCTTTCTCATTCTGACTTCAGATATATACTCTAGATTCGTTACATCCTGATTTTTACTTATTGACAAAATACATTTTCCAATGACTCTCATTTTACTCATGCCTGTGTGGGATTCTATCTATTCATGGATGATTTTTCATTTATTCTCAGAATTGCATTCTTATGAATATTCATAAATATCCAAACTCCATTGAATTCTCTCACATTCTATCTATGTCTGTTAAAAATCTGATAACAATTTTACCTATATTCGTACTTTTCCTATATTTTCATAATTCTCGGACTTCAAATATGAATTTTCAATTCTACTACACTGTCTATTGACATATTTTACTCTTGCATTTTATGCCTATTTTATACATATTATATATGTGATTCAAACAGCTTTCTCATATTCACATTATGTATTTGTTATGGCACTACCTCTACTCTTGTTTGTGTATGATTCTATGAAGCCATATATGTTTTCTTACATCTACGCAAAAGTACCTTCTTAGTAATATCCATATTTATCCATATTTGTGTTAAATCACTTATGCTTACCCTAAGGTAGTAAAAACTATGCTACTAAATTTTATATATTTCTGTCAGAAATCTTAAATTTCCATCATTCTAGGTATGACTTAAAATTTCTAAATGTGTCATACAGTTTTTTTCAAATTTCCACATTTAGTTTCCATCTATATCACTGTATATCCTGAATGAAGTTCAGTTTGTTATTCGTATATTCAACTTATATATTTTCATTTGACCTTCTCTTGAATAATTCCCCCATACATCTTTATAATGACATTTATAATTTCTCTGGTGTATTGTGATGTAAATTCTTTTTTAATTTTTTAATCTCCAAGTGCCTGTTTATTCTCTAACTCTAACTTTGAGTCAGTACAAATTGGATACATTATGCAACCTACCTCAGAATCAATGTTCATTTTTTCCTCCATCCAGTTCCATAGTGTAAAAAATTTCAACTGTACTTGGAATAGTATTTTCAATGTTTGATGAAGAATTTTCATACATAAAAATTTTTTGTATATGAAATTCATTCTAACTACCCCTGACTTACTTACTATATTATCATAGGTCTCATTTTACTCGTTCCTGTTTAGTATTCTCTCCTCTTATGTAATTTTCCTCATATTTAAATGCCCTTTTAAAAATAAAGTTTATATAAATATTCATGCTAATTCTCATACTCTAACCCTAATTCAGGATGTAGTATTTCATACATTTCTGTCTGTAAATCAACATTATTTATTTCATGAAGCCCAAACAACTTCCAAGAGTGTTTAGCTTTGAACTTTTCTTTTTCACACTGAAATTTTTATATCCAACTCAGTTGATCATAGATCAGATTCAAACTCACATTCTCATATTTAGCCGCACATTTATTATGGCTCTGTGACTCATTGTCATACAGGATTTGATATATTTAGAAATGCTTTATCACAAAAATTCAGATGTGTATAGTCATGATTATTTCTATTTTTTTAAATTTGTGTTAATTCTCTAAAATCATTGCATTCAGGTCAATATTTTATTCTATATATAAATTCATCCTGCATGACTTCATTTTTCTAAAATCCAGGTATTTACACATACATGTTACAGTCAATTTTGCCTCTTCTTTTCAATATTCTCTTTTCCATATCTGTAGGTATGTATAAACATAACTGAATTGTGACGTGTGGTTTTTCCACACATGATGATTTAGTACCTTAGGAAAGCAGACGTAGTGAATCATTGAAGCTGGAAATATTGATAAGTGGACATACAAACTTCTCTGGGTTTGAGAAGAGGACTATAGGTGGCATCATGTCCCAAGAAGTACATGTGTATTCTCTTTATACATATCCAATGCTCGCTTTGTTCTTTGATAAACTTCATCTAATCTCCTATTTCTGCTTATGTGACAGGGCCCAGTTTATGCTTTATGAGATGGTCCAATGGCCTCCAGCTGAGAGAGCATAGGGGCCATGTGCAGGCAATTGGGCATTTAGATGCATAAGTAAAATCTTTCCGGGAAGGCAATCATGAGCAACGCGTAGCAACTGGGTCAGTTTTTAAGGAAAGTTTGGAAGAAGGCCTCAGAACATATGAACATTTCAAGAACTCTGTCATACTGCAGACAGTATTTGACTTATGTTTTACTTCTGATTCAACTTTTCTATTTGCATTCACTGTCTTTCTCATTCTGACTTCAAATATATACTCTAGATTAGGTACATTCTGACTTTTACTTATTAACAGAATACATTTTCCAATGACTCTCATTTTACTCATGCCTCTGTGAAATTCTATCTATTCATGGATGATTTTTCACATATTCTCATAATTACATTCTTATTAATATTCATAACTGTCCAAACTCAGTTGAATTCTCTCACAATCTATGTCTGTATAAAATCTGATAAAATTTTACCTATATTCATACATTTCCTAAATTTTCTTAATTCTCAAACCTCTAATATGAATTTTAAATTCTAGTACACTTTCTATTTACATAGGAATACATCTGGTCCCAAGAAGTACATGTGTTTATTCTTTTTAAATATCCTATGCTCTCTTTGTTCTTTGGCTTACTTCATCTAATCTCCTATTTCTGCTTATGTGACAGGGCCCAGGTTATGCTTTATGAGATGGTCCATTGGCCATTAGCTGACACACCATAGGGGCTAGGTGCAGGCAATTGGGGTTCCAGGTGCTTAATTAACATCTTTCCATGAAGGCAATCATGAGCAACATATGCCACCTGGGTCAGTATATAAGGAAAGTTGAAAGAAGGCTTCAGAACATATGAATATTTCATTAGCTCTGCCATGCTCCAGAAAGAATTTCCCTTATGTTTTTCTTCTGACTCAACTTATCTATTTGCATTCTCTATCTTTCTCATTCTGACTTCAAATATATACTCTAAATTAGGTACAAGCCGGACGTGGTGGCTCACGCTTGTAATCCCAGCACTTAGGGAGGCTGAGACAGGAGAATCATGAGTTCAAAACCAGCCTCAGCAACGGCGAGGTGCTAAGCAACTCAGTGAGACCCCGTCTCTACATAAAACACAAAATAGGGCTGGGGATGTGGCTCAGTGGTCGAGTGCCCCTGAGTTCAATCCCCAGTACCAAAAAAAAACAAAACAAAACATTCCTAAATTAGGTACATTCTTAATTTTACTTATTGACAAAATACATTTTCCTATGACTCTCATTTTTCTCATGCCTGTGTGTGAATCTCTCTCTTCATGAATTATTTTTCACATATTCTCAGAATCACATTGTTATGAATATCCATAACTGTCCAAACTCAGTTGAATTCTCTCAGACTCAATCTATGTGTGTATAAAATCTGATAAAAATTTTACCTATATTCATGCTTTTCCTAAATTTTCTTAATTCTCAGAACTCTAATATGTATTTTTAATTTCAGTACACTTTCTATTACATAGAAATACATTCGGTCCCAAGAAATTTTTGTGTATTCCCTTTTTACATATCCTATGCTCTCTTTGTTCTTTGGTTTACTTTATTTAATCTCTTATTTCTGCTTATGTGACAGGGACCAGTTTAGGCTTTATGAAATAGTCCTGTGGCCTCCAGCTGTAAGAGCATAATGGCCAGGTGTAGGCAATTGGGCATCCAGGTGCTTAATTAACATCTTTGCAGGAAGGCAATCATGAGCAACACATGGCACATGGGTCAGTTTTTAATGAAAGTTTGGAAGAAGGCCTCAGATCATATTAACATTTCAAGAGCTCTGCCATGCTCCAGATAGAATTTGCCTTATGTTTTTCTTCTGACTGATCTCATCTATTTGCATTCACTATCTTTCTCATTCTGACTTCATATATATACTCTAGATTAGGTACATCCTGACTTTTACTTATTGACAAAACACATTTTCCAATGACTCTCATTTTACTCATGCCTGTTTGGGATTCTATCTCTTCATGTATGATTTTTCACGTATTCTCAGAATTACATTCTTATGAATTTTCATAACTGTCCAAACTCCATTGAATTCTCTCACTCTCAATGTATGTCTGTATAAAATCTGAAAAAAAAATTTACCTATATTCATACATTTCCTAAATTTGTAAATTTCTTGAACCTTTAATATGAATTTTCAATTCTACTACACTTTCTATTTACATATTTCACTCTTCTTTTTATGCCTATTTTATATATATTATACATTGCATTCAACCAGCTTTCTCCTGTTCACATAATGTATTTTGTTATGCCACTACCTCGACTCATGTTTGTGTAAGATTCTATGAAGTCATCTATGTTTTCCCACCTCTATGCAGAAGTACCTTCTTAATAATATTCATATTTATCCATATTTGTGTTAAATCACTTACACTTAACCTAAGGTAGTACAAACTATGCTATTAAATTTTAAATATTTTTCTCAGAAATACTAAATTTCCACCATTCTAGGTATGTCTCAAAATTTCTAAATGTGTCCTAACGTTTATTTTCAAATTTCCACAGTTACTTTCCATCTCTGTCACTGTATATAATCTTAAATGAAGATCAGTTTGTTATTTGTATATTCATCTTATATATTTTCATTTCACCTTCTCTTTAATAATTTCCCCATAAGACTTCTTAATGATATTTATATTTTCTCTGCTGTATTCTGATATAAATTCTTTAATTTTTTTCAATCTCCAAGTTCCTGTTTATTCTCTAACAATAACCTTGAGTCAGTACAAATTGGATACATTATGGAACCTACCTCAGAATCAATGTTTATTTTTTCTTTCATCCAGGTACCATAGTGTATACAATTTCAACTGTATTTGGAATAGTATTTTCAATGTCCAGTGTAGAATTTCCATACATAACACTTTTTTGTATATGAAATTGATCCTAACTAACCCTGACTTACCTACTATTTTATTATAGGTCTTATTTTACCCATTCCTGTTTAGTGTTCTCTCTACTCATGTAATTTCCCTCATATTTTAATGCCCTTACTAAGAATAAAGTTTATATAAACATTCATGGCAATTCTCATACCCTAGCCCAAATTCAAAATGTAATATTTCACACATTTCTGTCAATCAGCAGTCTTTATTCCATGAAGCCTGAGGCAACTTCCAAGAGTGTTTATCTTTGAAATTTCTTTTCACACTTAAATTTTTATATCCATCTCAGTTTATCATAGATGAGATTAAAACTCACATTCTCATATTTAGCAACACATTTGTTATGGCTCTCTGTGACTCATCCTCATACAGGATTTGATATATTTACATACGTTTTATCACATAGGTCCAGATGTGTATAGTCAGGATTATTTCTAATTTTTCACATTTGTGTTAATTTTCTAAAATCACTTGCAATCAGGTAATATTTAATTGTACAGTTAAATTCATCCTGTGTGACTTCATTTTTCCTAAAATCCAGTAATTTTCACATACATGTTATAGTCTATTTTGCCTCTTCTTTCAATATTCTCTCTTCCATATCTGTAGGTATGAATAAACACTGCTAGATTGTGACGTGTGTGGTTTTTCCACACATGATGAATTAGTACCTTAGAAAAGCAGACACAGTGAAGCATTGAAGCTGGAAATATTGATAAGTGGTCATACAGACTTCTCTGGGTTTGAGAAGAAAACCATAGGTGGCATCAGGTCCCAAGAAGTACATGTGTATTCCCTTTTTACATATCCTATGCTCTCTTTGTTCTTTGATTTAATTCACCTAATCTCCTATTTCTGCTTATGTGACAGGGCCCAATTTATGCTTTATGAGATGGTCCATTGACCTCCAGCTGATAGAGCATAGGGGCCAGGTGCAGGCAATTGGGCATCCAGGTGCTTAATTAGCATCTTTCCAGGAAAGCAATTATGAGCAACACATGGCACCTTGGTCAGTTTTTTAAAACACTTTGGAAGAAGACCTCAGAACATATGACCATTTCAAAAGCTCTGCAATGCTCCAGACAGAATGTGCCTTATGTTTTCCTTCTGACTCAACTTATCTATTTGCATTCACTGTCTTACTCTGACTTCAATTATATACTCTATATTATGTACATTCTAATTTTACTTATTGTCAAAATACATTTTCCAATGACTCTCATTTTACTCATGCCTGTGTGGGATTCTATTTATTCATGGATGATTTTTCATGTATCCTCAGAATTTCATTCTTATGTATATTCATAACTGTGCAAACTCAGTGGAATTCTCTCACACTCAATCTATGTCTGTATAAAATCTGATAAAAATTTTACCTATATTCATACTTTTCCTATAGTCTCTTAATTCTCGGACCTCTAATATGAATTTTCTGTTCTAGTACACTTTCTATTTACATATTTACTCTTCCATTTTATGCCTATTTTATACATATTATACATGGGATTCACAACAGTTTTCTCATGTTCACATAATATATTTTGTTATGGCAATACATCAACACATGTTTGTGTAAGATTCTATGAAGTCATCAATGTTTTCCCAGCTCTATGCAAAAGTACCCTCTTAGTAATATCCATATTTATCCATATTTTTTTAAATCACTTACACTTATTTTAAGGGAGTACAAACTATGTTATTAAATTTTATGTATTTCTCTCTGAAATCTTAAATTTCCATCATTCTAGGTATATATCAATAATTTCTAAATGTGTCGTACAATTCATTTTCAAATTTCCACATTTACATTCCATCTCTATCACTGTATATCCTGAATGAAGTTCAGTTTATTATTTGCATACTCATTTAATATAGTTTCATTTGACTTTCTTTTGAATAATTCCCCCATTAAACTTTGTAATGTCATTTATAATTTCTCTGGTGTATTCAGATGTATATTCTTTATTTCTTTTTTAATCTCCAAGTTCCTCTTTATTCTCTTACACTAACCTTGAGTCAGCACAAATTGGATACATTATGGGACCTACCTCAGAATCAATGTTTATTGGTTCTTTCATTTAGGTACCATAGTGTACAGAATTTCAACTGTAATTGGAATAGTATTTTTAATGTCCTATGTAGAATTTGCATACATAACACTTTTTTGTATATGAAATTCATCCTAACTACCCCTGACTTACCTACTATATTATCATAGGTCCATTTTACTCATCCCTGTTTAGTATTCTCTCTCCTCATGTAATTTCCCTCATATTTTAAAGCCCTTCTTAAGAATAAAGTTTATATCAATATTCAAGCTAATTTTCATACTCTACCCCTAATTCAGGATGTAATATTTTACACATTTCTGTCTGTCAATCATCGTTCTTTATTCCGTGAACTTCAAGGAGACTTCCAAGAGTGTTTAGCTTTGAACTTTTCCTTTTCACACTGAAATTTTTATATCCACCTCAGTTTATTATAGAGTAGATTCAAACTCACATTCTCATATGTAGCAACACATTTGTTATGGCTCTCTGTGACTCATCCTCGTAAGGGATTTGATATATTTACATATGCTTTATCACATAGGTTCAGGTGTGTATAGTCATAATTATATCCATTATTTCACATTTGTGTTAATTCTCTTAAACCACTTGCAATCGGGTCAGTATTTAATTGTATAGTTTAACTTCATCGTGCGTAACTCCATTTTTCTTAAATCCAGGAACTTTCACAGACATGTTACATTGTATTTTGCCTCTTTTTTTCAATATACTCTCTTCCATTTCTGTAGGTATGAATAAGCACCACTGACTTTGGACGTGTTGTTTTTCCTCACATTATGAATTACAATCTCAGGGAAGCAGACCCAGTGAAGCATTAAAGCTGGGTATATAGAAAAGTGGTCATACAGACTTCTCTAAGTTCAAGAAGAGGACCATAGGTGGCCTCTGGTCCCGAGAAGTACATGTGTATTCCCTTTTTACATGTCCTCTGCTCTCTTTGTTCTTTGATTTACTTCATCTAATGCCACAGCCCACATTCCAGATGGCAACACTGCTTGACAAAGTCCAGTGGGCTCATATGGATATTAGGCATTTACTCCTTATTTTGTTTTTGCTTGGAATGATTGTTGGTGGGATAATAGAGATGATTATACTAATGAGTGTTTTCTTGCTTACCCTGAAGAAAAAACACTCTTGTCCAATTCTATGCAGAAGTTACCTCAGTTTGGAGTTAATGATTATATCACTCAGAAGCACAAACAGTCTGTCTCCTATTATGCCATCCAGCCTTTTCCCAGGAAAGATAGAAAAATCCCAAAAGCACATCTAGTAAACCACTTTTTCGGGAGACCTCATAATGTATATGACTTCATGAAAACATCTGCTCCTCCTAGGGAAAATATATTCCTGAGCCCATTCAACAGGAAATGTAGGTAGCCAATGTGGTAATTGCAGCAGCAGGGATTGTGGGCAACAAATCCTCCTACTGTACCCAAGCCAAAAGCTATAGCTTTGGTACAGCCAAAACCTGAAAAAAAGTCCTGGCCCAGTTGGGTTCCTCCTACCAGACATTCAGGATCATATATAATCTTTAAGATGAGAAAGGGAGTTACATGGCAGGCACCCAGATGAATAGTTACTACTCCAGAACCACCTCCTACAGTCACACAGCCTCCTTTACCTTGGACAGGAGCCTATATTTATGGGGAAAGATGGGTTTCCATATAAAACTTTATCACTCTGGGAAAGAATCAGGAGACCTAGATGTTTACCTAGGGAAGTAGAGTTAAAACTGTGCAAGCAATGGTTTGAGCAGAACTTAAGTAACGGTAATTTGGGAAGATTTTATACTAGAAATAATATATGTAGATGATAGTGTAGAAGATGTGATCTTAGCCACGTAGACTAGCTACATAGAAAATTACTTATTCATTTATAGAAGATGTACAAACTTAAGAGTCTGGCAATAAACAAAAACCACAATCTCACACTTAGTAGATTATTATTAGTTCTGCCTAGTTATTACATATTAGCACATATTAGCCTCAGTGGTTATTCTTAGAAAATTAAGGTAATTGGGCTTAAGGGGATAGATGAGACTTTAACAATTTTAAGGTAGACATTAAGATAGGTTAAGAAAAAAATATAAATGTAGAAAACCTCTACATGAAAGTAATAGATTAATATTTTGATAGGTCTATTTTTTAGCTTATTCAGTGTGTTTTTCTGTTTTAAGCTGGCCAAAATCTGTCATATGTAATTGTTAAATATAGAACATATGTTTTATGTATTCCTTATTGTAAAATTTTATGGAATAACATCTTGCTACATTTGTATAATTGATAATGTATTCATTTATGATGATCTAATGATTTTAATGAAAATAGTCTGAGAAAAACAAAGTTTGTTGAACATTTTATGGATATAAATAAAGCCCTGCCACTGAGGAAATTCAGACACAGGTTGCACAACATCTGGTCTCTGTGTTTAATTCCCCATCATAACCTTGCTGACACCACTCATCCCCCTTCAGGACCTGACACCCTGCAAAGGCTAAACCCATGCAATCTAATCTCCTATTTCTGCTTATGTGACAGGGCCCAGTTTATGCTTAATGAGATGGTCTATTGGTCTCCAGCTGATAGAGCATAGGGGCCAGGTGCAGGCAATTGGGCATGCAGGTGCTCAATTGACATCTTTCCTAGAGGGCAATCATGAGAAATACGTGGTACCTGGGTCAGAATTTAAGGAAAGTTTAGAAGAAGGCCTCAGAACATATGAACATTTCAAGAGCATTTCAATACTCCAGACAGAATTTGCCTTATGTTTTTCTACTGACTCAACATATTTATTTGCATTCACTCTTTCTATTCTGACTTCAACCACACACTCCGTATTAGGTACATTCTGAATTTTACATATTGACAAAATACATTTTCCAATGACTCTCATTTTACACATGCCTGTGTGGTATTCTATCTCTTCATGTATGATTTTTTACATATTCTCAAAATTACATTCTTACGAATATTCATAACTGTCCAAAATCAGTTGAATTCTCTCAAGCTCAGTCTATCTCTGTATAAAATCTGATAAAAAGTTTACCTATATTCGTACTTTTCCTAAATTTTGAAAATTCTCGGACCTCTAATATGAATTTCCAATTCTAGTACACATTCTATTTACAAAGAAATACATCTGAGCCAAGAAGTACATGGGTATTCCCTCTTTACATATCCTATGCTCTCTTTGTTCTTTGATTTACTTCATCTAATCTTCTATCTGCTTATGTGACAGTGCCCAGTTTATGCTTAATGAGATAGTCTATTGCCCTCCAGCTGATAGAGCATAGGAGCCAGGTGCAGGCATTTGGGCATCCAGGGGCTTAATTAACATCTTTCCTGGAAGGCAGTCATGAGCAACACGTGTCACTTGGGTCAGTTTTTCAGGAAAGTTTGGAAGAAGACCTCAGAACATGTGACCATTTCAAGAGCTCTGCCATGCTCCAGACAGAATTTGCCTTATGTTTTTCTTCTCACTCAACTTATCTATTTGCACTCACTATCTTTCTCATTCTGACTTCAAATATATACTCTAGACTAGGTACACTCTGACTTTTACTTATTGACAAAATACATTTTCCAGTGACTCTCATTTTACTCATGCCTGTGTGGGATTCTGTATCTTCATGTATGATTTCTCATGTATTCTCAGAATTACATTCTTATGAATATTCATAACTGTCCAAACTCAGTTGAATTCGCTCACACTCAATCTATGTCTGTATAAAATCTGATAAATATTTTACCTATATTTATACTTTCTTTACATTTTCTTAATTCTTGGACCTCTAAGATGAATTTTCAATTCTTGTACATTTTCTATTTACATACAAATACATCTGGTTTCAAAAAGTACATGTGTATTCCCTTTTTACATATCTTTTGCTCTCTTTGTTGTTTGGTTTACTTCATCTGATATTCTATTTCTGCTTATGATAAAGGGCCCAGTATATGCTTTATGAGATGGTCCATTGGCCTCTAGCTGATAGAGCATAGGGGCCAGGTGCAGGCAATTGAGCATCCAGGTGCTTAATTAACATCTTCCCAGGAAAAAATTCATTAGTAACACGAGGCACCTAAGTCAGTTTTTAAGGAAAGTTTGGAAGAAGGCCTCAGAATATATCAATATTTCAAGACCTCTGCCATGCTCCAGACAGAATTTACCTTAAGTTTATCTTCTGACTCAACTTATCTATTTGCATTCACTATCTTTCTCATTCCAACTTCAAATATATACTCTAGACTAGGAACATTCTGACTTTTAATTATTGACAAAATACATTTTCCAATGAATCTCATTTTACTCATGCCTGTGTGGGATTCTATCTATTCATGGATAATTTTTCAAGTATTCTCAGAATTACATGCTTATGAATAATCATAACTGTCCAAACTCAGTTTAATTTTCTCACATTCAATCAATGTCTGTATAAATTCTGATAAAAATTTTACCTATATTCATACTTTTCCTAAATTTTCATAATTCTTGGACCTCTAATATGACTTTTCAATTCTAGAACACTTTCTATACAGAGAAATACATCTAGTCCCATGAAGTACATATGAAATTTTTTTTACATATCCTATGCTCTCTTTGTTCTTTGGTTTACTTCATCTGATTTCTTATATCTGCTTATGTGACAGGGCCTATTTTGTTTTATGAGATGGTCCAGTGGCATCCAGCTGATAGAGCATAGCCAGGTGCAGGCAATTGAGCATCCTGGTGCTTAATCAACATCTTTTTGGGAAGGCAATCATGAGCAACACGTGGCATCTGGGTAAGTTTTTAAGAAAAGTTAAAAGAAAACCTCAGAACATATGACCATATCAAGAGCTCTGACATGCTCCAGACAGAATTTGCCTTAAGTTTTTCTTCTGACTCAACTTTATTTGCATTCACTATCTTTCTCATTCCAACTTCAATATATACTCTAGATTAGGTACATTCTGAGTTTTACTTATTGACAAAATATATTTTCCAATGACTCCTATTTTACTCATGCATGTGTGGGATACTCTATATTCACGTATGATTTTTCACGTATTCTCAGAATTACATTCTTATGAATATCATACCTGTCCAAACTCAGTTGAATTCTCTCATACTCAATCTATGTCTGTGTAAAATATGATAAAAATTTTACCTATATTCGTACTTTTCCTATTTTTTTTAATTTTTGGACCTCTAATATGAATTTTCAATTCTAGTACACTTTCTATTTACATAGAAATACATCTGGTCCCAAGAAGTACATGTGTATTCCTTTTTTACATATTTTAGGCTGTCTTTGTTCTTTGGTTTACTTCATCTAATCTCCTATTTCTGATCATGTGAAAGGTCCCAGTTTATGCTTTATGAGATGGTCCATTGGCCTCCAGCTGATAGAGCATAGGGCCCAGGTGCAGGAAATTGGGCATCCTGGTGCTTAATTAACATCTTTCTGGGAAGGCAATCCTGAGCAACACTTGGCACCTTGGTCAGTTTTTAAGGAAAGTTTGGAAGAAGGCCTCAGAACATATGAACATTTTAAGAGCTCTGCCATGCTCCAGATAGAATTTCCTTATGTTTTTCTTCTGACTCAACTTATATATTTGCATTCACTATCTTTCTCATTCTGAGCTCAAATATATACTCTAGATTAGGTATATTCTGACTTCAATTTTTGACAAAATTCATTTTTTAATGACTCTCATTTGACTCATGCCTGTGTGGGATTCTATCTCTTCATGGATGTTTTTTCATGTATTCTCAGAATTACATTGTTATGAATATTCATAACTATCCAATCTCCACTGAATTCTTTCACACTCAATCTATGTCTGTGAAAAATCTGATAAAAATTTTACCTATATTCGTACTTTTCCTAAATTTTCTTAATTCTCGGACCTCTAATATAAATTTTCAATTCTACTACACTTTCTATTTACATATTTTACTCTTCCATTTTATGCCTATTTTATACATATTATACATGGGATTCAACCATCTTTCTCATGTTCACATAATGTATTTGGTTTGGCACTATTTCGCATCATATTTGTGTAGGATTCTATGAAGTCATCTGTTTTCCCATCTCTACGCAGAAGTGTTTTCTTATAAATATCCATATTTATCCATATTTGTTTTAAATACAGATTGGAAATTGAGCATCCAGGTGCTTAATTAACATCTTTTCAGGAAGTCAATCATGAATGACATGGGGCACCTGGGTGAGTTTTTAAGGAAATTTTAGTAGAAGACCTCAGAACATATGAACATTTCAAGAGCTCTGCCATGCTGTAGACAGAATTTGCCTTATGTTTTTCTTCTGACTCAACTTATCTCTTTGCATTCACTACCTTTCTCATTCTGACTTCAAATATATACTCTAGATTAGGTACATTCTGACTTGAAATTTAGTACAAATTATGCTATTAAATTTTATACATTTCTCTCAGTAATCCTAAATTTCCATCACTCTAGGTAAGTCTCAAAATTAATAAATGTGTTGTACAGTTCATTTTCAAATTTTCACGATTACTTTCCATCTCTGTCACTGTATATAACCTTAAATGAAGTTCAGTTTGTTGTTCATATATTCACCTTATATATTTTCATTTGACCTTCTCTTGAATAATTACCCCATAAGACTTTGTAATGACATCTATAATTTCTCCAGTGAATTCTGATGTAAATTATTTCTTTTTTTTTTTTAATCTCCAAGTGCCTGTTTATTCTCTAACACTAATTTTAAGTCAGTACAAATTTGATACATTATGGGACCTACCTGAGAATCAATGTTTATTTTTTCTTTCATTCAGGTACCATAGTGTATAGAATTTTAAATGTAATTGAAATGGTATATTCAATGTCTGATATAGAATTTGCATACATAAAACTCTTTTGTATATGAAATTCATCCTAACTACCCCTGACTTAAGTAGTATATTATCATACATCTCATTTTAATCATCCCTGTTTAGTATTTTCTCTACTCATGTAATTTCCCTCATATTTTAATGCCCTTCTTAAGAATAGAGTTTATATAAATATTCATCATAATTCTCATTAGTTAACCCTAATTCAGGATGTAATATTCACACATTTCTGTCTGTCAATCAATGTTATTTATTCCATGAAGCCCAAGGCAACTTTGAAGAGTGTTAACTTTGAACATTTCTTTTTCATACTGAAATTTTTATATCCACCTCAGTTTATCATAGATCAGATTCAAACTCACATTCTCATATTTAGCAACACATTTGTAATGGCTCTCTGGGACTAATCCTCCTACAGGGTTTGACATATTTACATATGCTTTATCACATAGGTTCAGATGTGTATAGTCAGGATTATTTCTATTTTTCAAAATATTGTTAAATTTCTAAAATCACTTGCAATCGGGTCAATATGTTATTGTATAGTTTAACTTCATCCTGCGTGACTCCATTTTTTCTTCAATCCAGGAACTTTCACATACATGTTACAGTATATTTTGCCTCTTCTTTTCAATATTCTCTCTTCCATATCTGTAGGTATGAATAAACACCGCTAAATTGTGACATGTGGTTTTTCCACACACGATGAATTACTACATAGGAAAGCAGATGCAGTGAAGCATTGAAGTTGTAAATATTGATAAGTCATCATAGAGACTTCTCTGGGTTTGAGAAGAGGACCATAGATGGCATCAGGTCCCAAGAAGTACATGTGTATTCCCTTTTTACATATCCTATGCTCTCTTTGTTCTTTGATTTACTTCATCTAATCTCCTATTTCTGCTTATGTGACAAGGCCCAGTATATGCTTTATGAGATGGTCCATTGGCCTCCAACTGATAGAGTATAGGGCCCAGGTGCAGGCAATTAAGCATCCAGGTGCTTAATTAATATCTTTCAAGGATGGCAATCTGAGCAACACCTGACACCTGAGTCAGCTTTTAAGGAAACTTTGGAAGAAGGCCTCAGAACATATGACCATTTCAAGAGCTCTGCGATGCTTCAGACATTATTTGCCTTATGTTTTTCTTCTGACTCAACTTATCTTCACTATCTTTCTCATTCTGACTTCAAATATATACTCTATATTAGGTACATCCTGCCTTTCACTTATTGACAAAATACATTTTCCAATGAATCTCATTTTACTCATGCCTGTGTGGGATTCTATCTCTTCATGTATGATTTTTCACGTTTTCTCATAATTACATTCTTATGAATATTCATAACTGTCCAAACTCAGTTGAATTCTCTCACACTCAATCTATGTCTGTATAAAATCAGATAAAAATTTTACCTATATTCGTACTTTTCCTAAATATTCTTAATTCTCAGACCTCTAAAATGAATTTTCAATTATACTACACTTTCTATTTACATATTTCACTCTTCCATTTTTTGCCTATTTTATACATAATATACATGGGATTCAACCAGCTTTCTCATGTTCTCATAATGTATTTTTTATGGCACTACCTCGATTCATGTTTGTGTAAGATTCTATGAAGTCATCTATGTTTTCCCACCTCTACGCAGAAGTAACTTCTTAGTAATATCTATATTTATCCATATTTGTGTTAAATCACTTACACTTACCCTAAAGTAGTACAAAATATGCTATTAAATTTTATATATTTCTCTAGCAAATCCTAAATTTCCATCACTCGAGGTATGTCTCAAAATTTCTAAATGTGTCGTACAGTTCATTTTCAAATTTCCAAATTTACTTTTCATCTCTATCACTGTATATCCTGAATGAAGTTCAGTTTGTTATTCACATATTCACCTTATATATTTTCACTTGACCTTCTCTTCAAAATTCCCCCCATAAGATTTTGTAATGACATTTATAATTTGTCCAGGGTATTCTGATGTAAATTCTTTATTTTTTTTTTAATCTCCAAGTGCCTGTTTATTCTCTAACACAAACCTTGAGTCAGTACAAATTGAATACATTATGGGACCTACCTCAGAACCAATGGTCATTTTTCCTTCATCCAGTACCATAGTGTATAGAATTTCAACTGTAATTGGAATAGTATTTTCAATGTTTGATGTAGAATTTGCAATCATAAAAATTTTTTCTATATGACATTAATCCTAACTACCCCTGACTTAAGTAGTATATTATCATACATCTCATTTTAATCATCCCTGTTGAGTATTCTCTCTACTCATGTAATTTCCCTCATATTTTAATGCCCTTATTAAGAATAAAGTTTATATAAATATTCATGGTAATTTTCATACCATAAACCTAATTCAGGATGTAATATTTCACACATTTCTGTCTGTTAATAAAGGTTCTTTATTCCATGAAGCCCAAGGCAACTTGGGTTTAGCTTTGAACTTTTCCTTTTCACACTGAAATTTTTATATCCACCCGAGTTTATCACAGATCAGATTCAAACTCACATTCTCATATTTAGCAACACATTTGTAATGGCTCTATTTGACTAATCCTCATACAGGATTTGATATATTTACATATGCTTTATCACATAGGTTCAGATGTGTATAGTCAGGATTATTTCTATTTTTTCAAAATATTGTTAATTCTCTAAGATCACTTGCAATCCGGTCAATATGTTATTATATAGTTTAACTTCATCCTGCGTGACTCCATTTTTTCTTCAATCCAGAAACTTTCACACACATGTTACAGTCTATTTTGCCTCTTTTTCAATATTCTTACTTCCATATCTGTAGGTATGAATAAACACTGCTAAATTGTGATGTGTGGTTTTTCCACACATGATGAATTACTACCTTAGGGAAACAGATGCAGTGAAGCATTGAAGCTAGAAATATTGATAAGTGGCCATACAGACTTCTCCGGGTTTAAGAAGAGGCCCATAGGTGGCATCCTGTCCCAGTAAGTACATGTGTATTCCCTTTTTACATATCCTATGCTCTCTTGGTTCTTTGATTTACTTCATCTAATCTCCTATTTCTGCTTATGTGACAGTGCCAAGTTTATGCTTTATGAGATGGTCAATTGACCTCCAGCTGATAGAGCATAGGAACCAGGGGTAGGCAATTGAGCATCCAGGTGCTTAATTAAAATCTTTCTGGTAAGGCAATCATAACCAACACGTGGTACCTGGGTCAAATTTTAAGGAAAGTTTTGAAGAAGGCCTCAGAACATATGAACATTTCAAGAGATCGACCATACTCCAGAGGGAATTTGCCTTGTTTTTCTTCTGACTCAACTTACCTATTTGCATTCACTATCTTTCTCATTCTGACCTCAATTATATACTCCAGATTAAGTACATTCTGTCTTTTACATATTGACAAAATACATTTTCCAATGAATCTCATTTTACTCATGCCTCATGGGATTCTATCTCTTCATTGATGATTTTTCATGTATTCTCAGAATTACATACTTATGTATATTCATAACGGTCCAAAATCAGTTGAATTCTCTCACACTCAATCTATGTCTGTATAAAATCTGATAAAAATTTTACCTATATTTGTACTTTTTTTAAATTTTCTTAATTCTCGGACCTCTAATATGAATTTTCAATTCTACTACACTTTCTATTTACATATTTCACTCTTCCTTTTTATGCCTATTTTATACATATTATACATGGGATTCAACCAGCTTTCTCATGTTCACATAATGTATTTTGTTATGTCACTACCTCGACTCATATTTGTGTAAGATTCTATGAACTTATGTATGTCTTCCCACCTCTACGCAGAAGTACCGTGTTAGTAATATCCATATTTATCCATATTTGTGTTAAATCACTTACACTTACCCTAAGGTAGTTCAAACTATGCTATTAAATTTTATATATTTCTCTCAGAAATCCTAAATTACCATCTCTCTAGGTATGTCTCAAAATTTCTAAATGTGTCATACAGTTCATTTTCAAATTTTCACATTTATTTTCCATCTCTTTAACTGTATATTCTGATTGAAGTTCAGTTTGTTATTTGCATATTCAACTAATACATTTTCATTTGAACTTATCTTCAATAAGTCCCTCACAAGACCTTGTAATGACATTTATAATTTCTCCAGTGTATTCAGATGTATACTCTTTATTTCTTTATTAATCTACAAGTGCCTGTTTATTCTATAAAACTAACCTGAGTCAGTACAAATTGGATACCTTATAGGACCTAACTCAGAATCAATGTATATTTCTTCTTTCATCCAGGTACCATAGTTTATACAATTTCAACTGTTATTGGAATAGTATTTTCAATGTCCAATGTAGAATTTGCATACATGAAACTTTTTTGTATATGAAATTCAACCTAACTACCCCTGACTTAACTACTATATTATCATAGGTCTCATTTTACTCATCCCTGTTTAGTATTTTCTCTACTCATGTAATTTCCCTCATGTTTTAACGCCCTTATTAAGAATAAAATTTGTATAAAGTATTTATGGTAATTCTCATACCCTAATTCTATTTCACAATGTAATATTTCACACATTTCTGTCTGTCAATTGGCGTTCTTTATTCCATGAAGCCTAAGGCAACTTCCAACAGTGTTTAGCTTTGAACTTTTCCTTTTCACACTGAAATTTTTATATCCACCTCAGTTTATCATAGATCAGATTCAAACTCACATTCTCATATTTAACAACACATTTGTTATGGCTCTCTGTGATTCATCCTCATACAGGATTTTATATATTTACATATACTTTATAACATAAATTCAGATGAGTATACTCAGGATTATTTCTATTTTTTCACATTTGTGTTCTAAAATCACTTCCAATCGGGTCAATATTTAATTGCATAGTTTAACTTCATCCTGCATGACTCAATTTTTTCTGAAATCCAGGAACTTTCACATACATGATACAGTCTATTTTGCCTCTTCTTTTCAATATTCTCTTTTCCATATCATTAGGTATGAATAAACACCGCTAAATTGTGACGTGTGGCTTTTCCAAACATGATAAATAACTATCTTAGGGAAGTAGACGCAGTGAAGCATTGAAGCTAGAAATATTGATAAGTGGTCATTCAGACTTCTCTGGGTTTGAGAAGAGGACCATAGGTGGCATCCTGTCCCAAGAAGTACATGTGTATTCCCTTTTTACATATCCTATGCTCTCTTTGTTCTTTGATTTACTTCATCTAATCTCCTATAAAGCCTAAACTGGCTTCTTGAACCTCTAATATAAATTTTCAATTCTAGTACACTTTCTATTTCCATATTTTACTCATCCATTTTATGCCTATTTTATACATATTATACATGGGATTCAACTAGCTTTTTCATGTTCACATAATGTATTTGTTATGCCACTACCTCAACTCATGTCTGTGTAAGATTCTATGAAGTCATCTATGTTTTCCCACCTGTATGCAGAAGTACCTTCTTAGTAATATCCATATATATAGATATTTGTGTTAAATCACTTACACTTACCCAAAGGTAGTAAAACATATGCTATTAAATTTTATATATTTCTCTAGGAAATCCTAAATTTCCATCACTTGAGGTATGTCTCAAAATTTCTAAATATGTCCGTACAGTTCATTTTCAAATTTCCACATTTACTTTCCATTTCTATCACTGTATATCATGAATGAAGTTCAGTTTGTTATTCATATATTCATCTTATATATTTTCATTTACCCATCTCTTGAATATTTTCCCCATAAGACTTTGTAATGACATTTATAATTTCTCTGGTGTATTCTGATGTAAATTCTTTATATTTTTTAATCTCCAAGTGCCAGTTTATTCTCTAACACTAACCTTGAGTCAGTACAAATTGGATACATTATGGAACCTACCTCAGAATCAGTGTTCATTTTTTCCTTCATCCATACCATAGTGTATAAAATTTCAACTGTAATTGGAATAGTATTTTCAATGTTCAAAGTAGATTTTGCATACATATAAAATTTTTGTATATGAAATTCATCCTCACTACCCCTGACTTACCTGTTATATTATTATAGTTCTCATTTTACACATCACTATTTAGTATTTTCTCTACTCATGTAATTTCACTCATATTTTATTGCCCTTCTTAAGAATAAAGTTTATATAAATATTCATGCTAATTCTCATATTCTAACCTAATTCAGGATGTAATATTTCACACATTTCTTTCAATCAACATTCTTTATTCCATGAAGCCCAAGGCAACTTCCAAAAGTATTTAGCTTTCAACATTTCCTGTTAACACTGAAATTCTTATATCCACCTCAGTTTATCACAGATGAGATTCAAACTCACATTCCCATATTTAGCAACACATTTGTTATGGCTCTCTGTGACTCATTCTCCTACAGGATTTGATATATTTACATATGCTTTATCACATAGGTTCAGATGTGTAAAGTCAGGATTATTTCTATTTTTTCACATTTGTGTTAATTCTCTAAAATCACTTGCAATTGGTTCAATATTTAATTGTACAGTTAAATTCATCCTGCATGACTCCATTTTTCTTAAATCCAGGATATTTCACATACATATTACAGTCTATTTTGCCTCTTCTTTTCAATATTTTCTCTTCAATATCTGTAGGTATGAATAAACACCGCTGAATTGTATCATGTGGTTTTTCCATGCATGATGAATTACCACGTTAGGGTAGCAGACACAGTGGAGCATTGAAGCTGGAAATATTGAAAAGTGGTCAAACAGACTTCTCTGGGTTTGAGAAAAGGACCATAGGTGGCATCAGGTCCCAAGAAGTACATGTGTATTCCCTTTTTACATATCCTATTCTCTCTTTGTTCTTTGATTTACTTCATCTAATCTCCTATTTCTGCTTATGTGTCAGGGCCCAGTTTATGCTTTATGAGATGGTCCATTGGCCTCCAGCTGATAGAGCATAGGGCCCAGGTGCAGGCATTGGGCATCCAGGTGCTTAATTAACATCTTTCCAGGAAGCAATCATGACCAAAACATGGCACCTGGATCAGTTTATGGGGAAAGTTTGGAAAAAGGCCTCAGAACATATGACCATTTCAAGAGCTCTGCCATGCTCCAGACAGAAGTTGCCTTATGTTTTTCTTTTGACTCAACTTATCTATTTGCATTCACTATCTTTCTCATTCTGACTTCAAATATATACTCTACATTAGCTACATTCTGACTTTTACTTATTGACAAAATACATTTTCCAATGACTTTCATTTTCCTCACGCCTGTGTGGGACTCTATCTCTTCATGTATGATTTTTCACGTATTCTCAAAAATACATTCTTATGTATATTCATAACTATTCAAACTCAGTTGAATTCTTTCACACTCAATCTATGTCTGTATAAAATCTGATAAAAATTTTACCTATATTTGTACTTTTCCTAAATTTTCTTAATTCTCGGACCTCTAATATGAATTTTCAATTCTAGTACACTTTCTATTTACATAGAAATACATCCGGTCTCAAGAAGTACATGTGTATTCCCTTTTTACATACCCTATGCTCTCTTTGTTCTTTTGTTTACTCTATTTAATCTCCTATTTCTGCTTATGTGACAGGGCCCAGTTTAGGCTTTAGGAAAAGGTCCTGTGGCCTCCAGCTGATAGAGAATAGGGTCCAGGTGCTTAATTCACATCTTTCCAGGAAGACAATCATGAGCAACACGTGGCACATGGATCAGTTTTTAATGAAAGTTTGAAAGAAGGCCTCAGATCATATTAACATTTCAAGAACTCTGCCATGCTCCAGACAGAATTTGCCTTATGTTTTTCTTCTGACTCAACTTATCTATTTGCACTCACTATCTTTCTTATTCTGACTTCAAATATATACTCTAGATTAGGTACATCCTGACTTTTACTTATTGACAAAATACGTTTTCCAATGACTCTCATTTTACTCTTGCCTGTTTGGGATTCTATCTCTTCATAAATGATTTTTCACATATTCTCAGAATTACATTTTGATGAGTTTTCATAACTGTCCAAACTCCATTGAATTCTCTCACACTCAATCTATGTCTGTATAAAATCTGATAAAAATTTTACCTACATTCGTACATTTCCTAAATTTTTAAAATTCTTGAAACTCTAATATGAATTTTCAATTCTACTACACTTTCTTTTTTTACATATTTCACTCTTCTATTTTATGCCTATTTTACACATACTATACATTGGATTCATCCAGGTTTCTCATGTTCACATAATGTATTTTGTATGGCACTACCTCGACCCATGTTTGTGTAAGATTCTATAAAGTCATCTATGTTTTCCCACCTCTACGCAGAAGTACCGTGTTAGTAATATCCATATTTATCCATATCTGTGTTAAATCACTTACACTTAACCTAAGGTAGTACAAACTATGCTATTAATTTTTTTAATATTTTTTCCCAACCTTTATTTTATTTATTTATGTATTTTGTATGTGGTGCTGAGGATCGAACCCAGTGCCTCGCGCATTCAAGGCAGGTGTTCTACCACTGAGCCACACCCCCAGCCCTGCTATGCTATTAATTTTATATATTTCTCTCGGAAATCCTAAATTTCCATCATTCTAGGTATGTCTCAAAATTTCTAAATTTGTCCTAAAATTTATTTTCAAATTTCCACATTTACTTTTCATCTCTGTCACTGTATATAATCTTAAATGAAGTTCAGTTTGTTATTCATATATTCACCTCATATATTTTCATTTGACCTTCTCTTCAGTAATTCCCCCATAAGACTTTGTAATGATATTTATATTTGCTCCGGTGTATTCTGATGAAAATTCTTTATTTTTTTAATCTCCAAGTGCCTGTTTATTCTCTAACACTAACCTTGAGTCAGTACAAACTGGATACATTATGGAACCTGTCTCAGAATCAATGTTCATTTTTTCCTTCATCCAGAACCATAGTGTATAAAATTTCAACTGTACTTGGAATAGTATTTTCCATGTTCGATGAAGAATTTGCATACATATAAATTTTTTTTATATGAAATTCATCCTAACTACCCCTGACTTACCCACTATATTTTCATAGGTCTCATTTTACTCACACATGTTTAGTATTCTCTCTACTCATGTAATTTTCCTCATATTTTAATGTCCTTCATAAGAATAAAGTTTATATAAATATTCATGCTAATTCTCATACTCTAACCATAATGCAGGTTGTAGTATTTCATGTAGACATTTCTGTCTGTAAATCAACATTATTTATTCCATGAAGCCCAAAGCAACTTCCAAGAGTGTTTAGCTTTGAACTTTTCTTTTTCACACTGAAATTTTTATATCCATCTCAGTTTATCATAGATCAGATTCAAACTCACATTCTCATATTTAGCAACACATTTGTTATGGCTCTCTGTAACTCATCCTCCTACAGGATTTGATATATTTACATATACTTTCTCACAGAAGTTCAGATGTGTATAGTCATGATTATTTCTTTTTTTCACATTTGTGTTAATTCTCTAAAATCACTTGCAATTGGGTCAATGTTTAAGTGTATATTTAAATTCATCCTGCGTGACTCAATTTTTCTTAAATCCAGGAACTTTCACATACATGTTACAGTCTATTTTGCCTCTTGTTTTCAATATTCTCTCTTCCATATCTGTAGATATGAATAAACACTGCTGAATTGTGATGTGTAGTTTTTCCAGACATGATGAATTAGTACCTTAGGGATGCACACAAAATGAATCATTGAAGCTGAAAATATGGATAAGTGGTCAACAGACTTCTCTGGGTTTGAGAAGAGGACCATAGGTGGCATCATGTCCCAAGAAGAACATGTGTATTTCCTTTATACATGTCCTATGCTCTCTTTGTTCTTTGATTAACTTCATCTAATCTCCTATTTCTGCTTATGTGACAGGGCCCAGTTTATGCTTTATGAGATGGTTCATTGGCCTCCAGCTGATAGAGCATAGGGGCCAGGTGCAGGCAATTGGGCATCCAGGTGCTTAATGAACATCTTTTCGGGGAGGTAATCATGAGCAACATGTGGCACCTGGGTCAGTTTTTGAGGAAAGTTTAGAAGAATGCTTCAGAACATACAAACATTTTAAGAGCTCTGCCATGCTCCAGACAAAATTTGCCTTATGTTTTTCTTTTGACTCAACTTATCTATTTGCATTCACTATCTTTCTCATTCTAACTTCCAATATATACTCTAGATTAGGTACATTCTGACATTTACTTATTGACAAAATACATTTTCCAATGACTCTCATTTTACTCATGCCTGTGTGGAATTCTATCTCTTCATGGATGATTTTTCATGTATTCTCAGAAATACATTCTTATGTATATTCATAACTATCCAAAATAAGTTGTATTTTCTCACACTCAATCTATGTCTGTATAAAATATAATAAAAATTTTACCTATATTTGTACTTTTCCTAAATTTTCTTAATTCTCAGACCTCTAATATAAATTTTATATTCTAGTACACTTTCTATTTACATAGAAATACATCTGATCACAAGAAGTATATTTCTAATCCATTTTTACATATCCTATGCTCTCTTTGTTCTTTGGTTTACTTCATCTAACCTCCTATTTCTGCTTATGTGAAAGGGAACAGGTTATGCTTTATGAGATGGTCCATTGGCCTCCAGCTGATAGAGCATAGGGTCCAGGTGCAGGCTATTAGGCACTCAGGTGCTTAATTTACATCTTTCTAGGAAGGCAATTATGAGCAACAAGTGGCACATAGGTCAGTTTTTTAAGGAAAGTTTGGAAGAAGACCTCAGAATATATGACCATTTCAGGAGCTCTGCCATACTGCAGACAGAAATTGCCTTATGTTTTTCTTCTTACTCAACATATCTATTTGCATTCACTATCTTTCTCATTCTGACTTCAAATATATACTCTAGATTAGGTACATTCTGAATTTTACTTATTGAAAAAATACATCTTCCAATGACTCTCATTTTACTCATGCCTGTGTGAAATTCTATCTATTAATGGATGATTTTTCACATATGCTCAGAATTACATTCTATGAATATTCATAACTGTCAAAAATCAGTTGAATTCTCTCACACTCAATCTATGTTGTATAAAATCTGGGAAAATTTTAACTATATTTCTACTTTTTTAAAATTTTCTTAATTCTCAAACCTCTAATATGAATTTTTAATTCTAGTAGACTTTCTATTTACTTAGAAATTCATCTAGTCCAAAGAAGTACATGTGTATTCCTGTTTCTGCTTATGTGACATGGTCCAGTTTATGCTTTATGAGATGGTCCATTGGCCTCCAGCTGATAGAGCATAGGGGCCAGGTGCAGGGAATTGAGCATCCAGGTGATTTATTAACATCTTTCCTGGAAGGCAGTCATGAGCAAAATGGGGCATCTTGTTCAGTTTTTAAGGAAAGTTGGGATGAAGGCCACAGAACATACAACAATTTCAAGAGTATTGCCATGCTCCAGACAGAATTTACCTTATGTTTTTCTTGTGACTCATGTTATCTATTTGCATTCACTATCTTTCTCATTCTGACTTCAAATATATACTCTAGATTATGTACATTTTGAATTTTACTAATTGACTAAATACATTTTCCAATGACTCTCATTTTAATCATGCCTGTGTGATATTCTATCTATTCATGGATGATTTTTCATGTATTCTCAGAATTACATTCTTATAAATATTCTTAATTCTCCAAACTCAATTGAATTCTCTCACACTCAATCTATGTCTGTATAAAATTTGATAAAATTTTTAACTATATTTGTACTTTTCCTAAATTTTTGTAATTCTCAGAATTCTAATATAAATTTTTAATTCTAGTACACTTACTATTTACATAGGAATACATCTGTTCCCAAGAAGTACATGTGTATTCCCTTTTTACATATCCTATGCTCTCTTTGTTCTTTGATTTACTTCATCTAATCTCCTATTACTGCTTATGTGAAATGGCCCAGTTTATGATTTATGAGATTTTCCATTGGCCTCCAGCTGATAGACCAAAGGGGCAGGTGCAGACAATTGGGAATCCAGGTGCTTAATTAACATCTTTTGGGGAAGGCAAACATGAGCAACACGGTTCACCTGGGTCAGTTTTTGAGGAAAGTTTATAAGAAGGCCTCACAACATATGAACATTTCAAGAGCACTGCCATTTTCAAGGCAAAATTTGCCTTATGTTTTTCTTCTGACTCAACTTATCTATTTGCATTCACTATTTTTCTCATTCTGACTTTAAATATGTACTCTAGATTAGGTATATTCTTACTTTTACTTATTGACAAAATACCTTTTCCAATGACCCTCTTTTTAATCATGCCTGTGTCGGATTCTATCACTTCATGGATGATTTTTCATGTATTCTCAGAATTACATTCTTCTGAAAATGCATAACTGTCCAAACTCAGTTGAATTCTTTCACACTCAATCTATGTCTGTATAAATTCTGATAAAATTTTTAACTATATTTTTACTTTTCCTAAATTTTTTTAATTCTCAGACCTCTTATATGAATTTTCAACTGTAGTACACTTTCTATATACATAGAAATACATCTGGTCCCAAGAGGTACATGTGTATTCTTTTATTACACATTTTATGCTCTCTTTGTTCTTTGATTTACTTCATCTAATCTCCTATCTCTGCTTTAATGCTTTATGAGATAGTCTATTGGCCTCCAGCTGATAGAGCGAAGGGGCCAGGTGCAAGCAATTGGACATCCAGGTGCTTAATTAACATCTTTTTGGGAAGACAATCATGAGCAACACTGTTAACCTGGGTCAGGTTTGAGAATAGTTTGGGAGAAGGCCTCACAACATATGAACATTACAAGAGCTCTGTCATTGTCCAGACAGAATTTGCCTTATATTTTGCTTCTGACTCAACTTACCTATTTGCATTCACTATCATTCTCATTCTGACTTCAAATATATACTCTAGATTAGGTACATTCTGACATTTACTTATTGAAAAAATACATCTTCCAATGACTCTCATTTTACTCATGCCTGTGTGGGATTCTACCTATTCATGGATGATTTTTCACATATTCTCAGAATTAAATTCTTATGTATATTCATAACTGTCCAAAAGCAGTTGAATTCTCTCACACTCAATCTATGTCTGTATAAAATTGATAAAAATTTTACCTATATTCGTACTTTTCCTAAATTTTCTTAATTCTCGAAACTCTAATATGAATTTTCAATTCTAGTATACTTTCTTTTTTTTTTTAGATTAATAAATGTTTGTTGGGGCGGTTCCAAGATGGCGGCCTAGACAGTCCACTCTGCACTAGGCTCTCAGGGACCAAGGCTAGAAGTGGTGGAGGCACGGTTTTTCAGCCAGCTTCCTGGCATTATTCTGTGGCTCAACATCCCACGCAGGAATTTCACTCGTGTGTGTGAGTACAGGATCACCAGGAGGCAGCGGTAACCGGGAGGCATGGCTTCGGCACCAGCCGGAGAAACATGGTTGCAGCCTGGGCCTCGGCCCAGGGCTCCAGCTCTCCGAGACTGAGACTGGAAGTAGTGTGGTGCCATCTTCCAACCAGTTTTTTGGCAGCTCTCTGCAGCTTGCTGCCCCACACAAGAGTCTCGCTCATGTGTGTGAGCGCAGGGCCACCGGGAGGCAACAGTAGCTGGGAGGCGTGACTTCGGCGCCAGCCGGAGAAACGCAGTTGCAGCCCGGGCCTCAACCCAAGGCTCCGGCTCTCCGAGACTGAGACTGGAAGTAGTGGGGTGCCATTCTCCAACCAGTTTCTTGGCAACTCTCTGCGGCATATCGCCCCACGAGTCTTGCTCGCGTGTGTGAGTGCAGAGCCAAGGGGAGACAGCGGTAGCAGGGAGGCGTGACTTCGGCGCCGGCTGGCAGAAAGCAGTTGCAGCTGGGGGACTCAGCCTAGGTCTCAGGCACTCTGAGACCGAGACTGGAAGTAGCGGGGTGCCATTTTCCAACCAGCTTCTTGGGCAGCTCACCGCCCCACGCAGGAGTCTCATTTGTGTGTGTGAGCGCAGGGCCACCGGGAGACAGCGGTAGCCAGGAGGAGTGACTTTGGCGCCGACCAGTGTAGTGCAGTTGTGGTGGGGGCTCCAGCCCGGAGTTTACCCCGGGCGTGTCGGGCCTGCTTCCGCACAGGGTGCCTGGCCCCAATGCCCACCCAACTGCAAGAGACCGCTAGCAGTTGCTACTGTGGACTGACTGTCTCCTGAGTGGAACCCCAGCTATTGTTCTTTGTGGACCACCTTCTAACACAGCAGAACTTCCTACACACCAGGGGGTGTAGGTGAACACCTGGGAGCAAACCTTGGCCACGGTGGAACAGCAACTCCACCAGCGGCCCAGAGTTTTACCTTGGCCTGGGACCAGTACCAAGGATACCAGCCAGGAAAGTCCAGCAAACAACAGACAACGCCACCTACTGGAGGAGAAGTAATGAAACCCTGCAGGGAAACTATAACCATATAGGAGTTAAAACAGTAACACCTTGGATCAGCAGAGCTAGAAGGAAAGACACACAAACATCATGAGAAAACAAGGGAAGAAAGTGACTCAAACAAACCAAGATACTACACTCCTAGAATCCATGGTCTGTATAGCAGGAGGAATGACAGAACAGGAATTCATGATGTACATAATTAAAATGGTTGGTGACTTAAAGAATGATATAAGAGAGCAAACCCAGTCAGCAATAGATCACTTTGATAAAGAGATTCATAGGCAAATACAGGAAGTAAAAGATCACTTTGATAATGAGATACACAGGCAAATACTGGAAGTAAAAAATCACTTCAATAAGGAGATAGAGATTCTGAAAAGGAACCAAACAGAAATCCTTGAAATGAAAAAAACAATAAACCAAATCAAAAACTCAATAGAAAGCATCACCAGCAGATTAGACCACTTGGAAGACAGAACCTCAGATACTGAAGACAAAATATTTAACCTGGAGAATAGAGTTGACCACACAGTGAAGATGGTAA